>PVHP010021904.1:0-29864 GCA_004024765.1 Zapus hudsonius
CCCCCCCAAACACTTCCATCCCTATTATCTGTCCCTCAAGTTGCTTGTTAGGTTTGCTTGCAACTCAAGCTGTTTCTGGTTAGGAACCACAGATGAGGGAGAATATGTGGTGTTTGTCTTTCTGTTCCTGTGTGAATTTGCTGAGTATGATCTGTTCCAAGACCATCCATTTTCCTGAAAATTTCATTATGATGACTCTAAATTATAACGGTCTCAATCAAAAGACACAGACTAACAGCCTAGATCAGAATACAGGATCTATCTTTTTTTTTCCTGTCTTCAATAAACTCACCTAACCATCAAAGACAGATACTACCTTAGGGTAAAAGAACGGGAAAAGATATTTCAAGCATATTATACCAGGAAACAAGCAGGTGTTGCTATTCTAATACATAACAAAATGAACTTCAAACCAAAATTAATCAGAAGAGATAAAAGAGATCACATACAGATTAAGGGAACAATCTGCCAATGAGGCATCACAATTCTAAACAGTTTGTCAATGAAGAATTCAGTGAGGAAATTTAAATTTTTCTAGCATCAAATAATGATAATGATAGCACAACTTGCCAATATCCCAGAGATACAGCCAAGACAGTTCTAGCTATAACTACTCACATTAAAACATAAACAATCTCAACTAAATAACATAATGTTACACCTCAAGGTTCTAGAAAGAAAAAAACAAACCCAAGTGCAGTCAAAATAATAAATATTAGGGCCGAAATTAATGAAATAGAAGCTAAAAGAACAATCCAGGACTGGAGAGATGGCTCAGCAACTAAAGGCACTTGCTTGCAGAGCCTGATGGACCAGGTTTGATTCCCCAGTACCCACATAAAGCCAGATGCACAGGGTGGTGCATGTATCTGAGTTTGTTTGTAGTGGCAGAAAGCCCTGGCATGCTCATTCTCTCTCTTCATCTCTCTTTCTCTCCTTCCAAATAAATAATAAAATATGTAAAAAAAGGAACAATCCATTTAATAAGTAAAAGAGTTGGTTCTTTGAAAAGATAAACAATACTGACAAATCCCTAAGCAAATTAACTAAAAGGAAGAGAGAAGAGACCCAAATTAATACAATTAGAGATGAAAGGGGAGTTGTTAAAATAGACTCCAGTGAAATCCAAATGATCATTAGGGAATACTTTGAAAGCCTTTGTTCCACAAAGCTTGAAAACCTAGAGGAAGTGGATACATTCCTCAACTCATATAACCTACCAAAATTAAATCAAGAAAAATATAAACAACTTAAACAGATCCATAACAAGCTGTGAGATTGAAGCAGTAATTAAGAATCTCTCCACAAAACAAAGCCCAGGACCAGATGGATTCCCTGCTGAATCATACCAAACTTTTAAGAAAGACCTAACAATACCTCTCAAACTGTTCCACAAAATAGCCCCATATTCATCCTACAAGGCCAGTATTGACTTCCCACCAAAGCCAGGAAAGGGCACAACAACAAAAAGAAGACTAAAGACCAATTTTCCTGGTGAGCATAGATTTAAAAAAAATTCTAATAAAACACTTGCAAACCCAACTCAAGAACACATTGTGATCGTACTTCATGGCTAAGTTTGTTTCATACCAGGGATGCAAGGCTGATTCAACATATGTAAATCAAGAAATATAATGCACCATGTAAGTAGGCTTAAGGACAGAACTTACACAATCATCTCAACAAACAGATGCAAGGCATTTGGCAAAGTTTAATCAAGTCCAGAAGGAAGTAGCAATTCAGGATCTGAACTGTGCATAAATCAAGCTATGCCAAGAGATCAATAGATGGAACAGAGCAAGTGGGAAACACTGCTTTTATGGGGCACTTTCATCCTTCTTTGATCCACCCAAAAGGCCTTCCAATGGAAGGCTCCACCTTCGTGGACCTGAGAAAAAGCAGGAGTTGACAATACATTGGGAAGAATTCTGGACTCTCCCTGGTGTGCCTGGGGATGTTCAGTCATCTTTGTCAGCCTGACTGGATTTGGCATATCACCTAGGAGACAACCCCCCAGGGGTGTCTGTTAGGGTGTTTCCAGAGAGGCTTAACTGGCAAAGGAAAACCTGCCCTGAATGTGGGGTGGGCCTGGAGCAATGAAAAAGCAAACAGGAGGAAGTGAGAGCTGCAGCATTCATCGGTCTCTGCTTCTTGACCACAGACACAATGTGACCATCTAGTGCTCCCACCGCCATACCTCCCCTGCCACAATGGACTGTACCCTCAAATCATGGCCAAAACTCTAGCTCAAGGGGCAATCATCAGTCCAGGTGAACAGAAGCACCTCCTGTTTGTGGCATGGCCAGCCTTGCATTATGAGCTAATCACTGGCCTGTTTCTGGCCCCTCCTTGCCTCTTCCTCCTTACAACTAGTCTTCCCTCAAGGTAACCTGCCCACTGCAAGGCGGAATGCAGCTGACAAGCTCAACCCTTGCCAACGAACCAACATTCTTGGTTCAATAACAACATGTTGTGTGAACTGTTCCTGGAGAAACCTCAACAAATGTCTGCTCCCCACCTGCTAGGGCACCAATGACAACCAGATTAACTACTCCACCAAAGTCCCACTTGGGGAACCAACGCATTTAATGGGCTTACTTATGGAGACCATGGGTTATTTAGAGATTGTGTGGGTGACTCCAAGCAATCACATCACCAACAAGTGTCACCCCAGCATGGATGATGACTTCCCCATAGCAACATAGATAGAGCCCCCCTTCTGCCCCTTCAGTTAACCTTCCGCCCCTCTGTGTACTGCAGCCCCTCCCAAGACCACATGCACTGGGGCACAGTTGCATACAGCTGTTGGGGAGACACTGGAGGGAGTGGCTGAGATCTCAGCTGAGAGACCGATGGCCCTCCCCACCCCCTTCGATGAAAGCCAATCTTGAGGGTTGCTTTCAGGCTGTCACAGCTGCTATGGTCATGATTGCTCTGGTCAGAGGACAGCTGCTCCTCAGCACCAGACAACCCAGTTTCTACACAAACCCCCATTGGAATCCCTCCCCAGGCAACACAGAGGCAGAGTGAGCTGGGTCTACGTGTTGTGCCCTGATAATCCCTTGCAGTTACGTCTTCATTTGCCAAGAGACGTGCAAGGCTTTCATCTTTTCCTACCCAGGCAGCTTAGCTTTCTGGGGTGCCTGCCTATTCCCACTGTACCACAGGAGAATCTAGGAATAAGGGGTCCAAGGAGGGGTTTCTTAGAATAGACACATAGTCCCTGGGTCCACTGAGGTAATAACCCAAGCAGAATTCTCTTACTCTTTTCCTTAAAGGTTTCTACTGGATTTTAGTAGCTTGAGTGAAACCCCCAAACTAGAATATTTTGTAAAATACACTATTCATGGTATTTTTAGGAATTCAATATGTTTCGGAATTCACAGTTATAGTTAATGAAGAAATAATTCATTTTGTGCATATTGGTGATATGAAGGGTTTATAAAATTTCAGAAATCATCTGATTTGCTATTTTAATTCCTGAGCAACGGAAGGGGGGAGGGCAGTGACTTGATTTTAGGGTAGTTTTAAGTTCACAGCAAAACTGGATAAAAAGTGCCGAGAGTTCCTTCGTCCCCCAGGATCCCAAATATGCAGAGTCCTACCATCAGTATTTTCCAGCTGAGTGGTGCATTCGTTGCACGTAACGAATTTACCATCTCTACCACTCAAAGCCTGCCGTTTACGTTAGAGCTCACAACCATTGGTCTACATCCAATAGGTTTTGGTCCACGTGTAACGACAGGTAATCACCAATGTCGTGCCCTACACAAGAGTTCCACTGTTCGAGAATGTTCCTTTACCTTCCACCTGTTCACCTGCCCTCCTCCCCTGCCCCTGGTGGCAGCCACCAATTTTGACTGTTTTCACTGTTTGCCTTTTACAGAGCGTCAAATAGTTGAAATGCATGTAGTCTTTGCAGATTTTATTTATTTATTTATTATTTATTTGTTTTTCAAGGTAGGGTCTCTCTCTCTAGCCCAGGCTGACCTGGAATTCACTATATAGTCTCAGGGTGGCCTCAAATTCATGGCGATCCTCCTACCTCTGCCTCCCTAGTGCTGGGACTAAAGGTGTGCACCACCACGCCTGGCTGATGTTTTCTTTTGTGTGAAACCAGTAAACTATTTTCCACAGCGGCTGTACCATTTTCCATTCCTACACACAATGAACAGCTCTGATCATTCCATGTCCTCCACTCTGCCGGATGCTGTTTTGGGTTTGGGTCATTCAAACAGGTGTGTGGTAGCATCTCATTGTTGTTGTTTGTGTGTGTGTGTGTGTGTGTGTGTGTGTGTGTGTGTGTAGAGTATGTATGTGGTGTGTATATGTGATTTGTGGTATATGAACATTGGACTACAGAAGTATGTGGCCATCCATGCCTAACCATTTTTTTAAATATTAAAATATATATTTTTATTTATTTTCTTTGCAAGCAGAGAGAGACAAACAGAGAGACAGACAGAGAGAGAATGGGTGCACCAGGGCCTCCAGGTTACTAGGTTTTTCAGGCAAGTGCCTTAACCACTGAGCCATCTCTCTAGCCCCTTAAAAAACATTTTTAAGATGGTTCAATAGTTAAGGCTCATGCCCACAAAACCTATGGACCTGAGTTCAATTCCCCAGTACCCACATAAAGACAGATGCGCAAAGCGGTGCATGCATCTGGAGTTCATTTGCAGTGGTAGGAGGCCCTGGGACACTCATTCTCTCTCTTTCTCCCTATCTCTCTGCTTGCAAATAAATAAATAAATAAATATAAAAATAATTTAAAAGTCTTTTTAAAAATTTATTTATTTATTTGCAAGCAGAGAGAGAAGAGAGACAGAGAGAAATGGGCACACCAGGGCCTCCAGCTGCTGCAAACTCCAGATGCATGCGCCATTTTGTGCACCTGGCTTTACATGGTACTGGAGACTCGAACTTGGGTTGTTAGGTTTTTGCAGGCAACACCTTATCCACCGAGCCATCACTCCAGCCCTTAAAATATTTAATTTGTTTATTTAAGAGAGAGAGAGAAAGAGAGAAGAGAGAGAATAAGTATGGGCATGACAGGGCCATTTGCCACTGCAAATGAACTCCAGAAATCTACACCTCTTTGTGCATCTGGCATTATGTGGATAGTAAGGAATCCAGCAAGGAACCAATTTTTTCCATAGGTTCTGAGGAGTCAGACTTGGTGGTATCCAGCCTGAGAGACCCCCAGCTCTCTCTGCCTCCCTTCTAGCCCCAGGCCACTAGGAATAGACACCGGTGCTCAGCATCCAGCTATTACATGGGTTCTGGGGATCTGAGCTCAGGCACTCAGGCTTGTACAATAGCAAGCACTTTCCTACTGAGCCATCTCCCCAACCCTATGTTATTCTCTGTTCTCACCCAAGATAACCCTAGATTGCCTTATCCTGTGATGATTCTGTGACACCCACAAGCTCTTCTTTCTGTTCTTGGTCTTTAGCTCCTTCCACCTTTCTCCTACATACACAAGGCCATCCAAGTTAAGTGGAAGTCTCCAGAGGAATCTTATCTTACAGCCAGTTTAAGATACATACTGCATCAATTCCTAAGAGACACAGTTTTCTTTCATGAATTACCCACAGAAACTCTCTGTTGAGAAATGTGAACAGAGTTGCCCTAACTTCAACCTGAAACCCTTACCTGAAATGTGAGGCACAGTTGGGTACCACTATAATAGCAACAGTAATAAACAAGTAAATATTATGTGCATGCCTCAGCTTTGGTTTCTGGGAAAGTTTCCGCTTCCTTTCTGCTTTCTGTCATTTCACCATCACACACACAAAACCAACTGGCACTCCTTCAGAGCTCTGAATAAGAGATGTCACTACACCCTCACAAAACCTGAGTCTCTCATTGACACCTTCTGCCTCAACCCTCAACCCAGACACCTGCAGCTCATCTTTTCAACATTTCTCTCTCTGGAAGCATGGGAAGGACTATAGCTTGGGAAAATCACCCAGGTGAGGGATTAGAACTGTTCTAATGCAAGTTGATAAGACTTGTTTGCCTGGGGTCATTGATTTGCAGCCAAGCTCAGTTCAATGGGTCTGCTTTCCAGCTTATCACTTTTCACCCTTTGCCCAAGAGCAGGCCCCGGAGGGGCAGCGGAATCCACAAAGCCAGTATTGTCAATTGTGACTTAAAAGAGGGAGGGATTCACTTTCTCTCACACAAGGGGGAAATGGAAGCTGATTCAAGGAAGAGGGCCAAAAGAATCCTGGCCAATGTCACCTCACCTGGAGACAGAATTCAGAGAAGACTGGAGTTTCCTTTGTACGGAGTCTGGGGAACGTTATTATAACAGAGCTTTCATTGTTCCACCTCCAGCATTTAACCACCCAAACCCAAGAGCCTCCTTTCTCCCTATTGCCTATGGTCCAGAGTTCCCGGGACAGGTAATTAGACCACACTATAATATCCTTTGAACTCCTTGGAGACTTTGCACTCCAGTAAGAGGTGGGAGCTCCTTATCGACACTAATCCTCTAGGGATCCTCACCTAACATCCCTGTGAGCTGTGTGCAGCCACTCGGCCATTTCTCATTCTTTACTGGTGTTTATTTCAAGTCCATTACAAACTCACTGCAGAATGAAGAGACTGGAGTAAGAGAAGAAAAAGGTGTCAGCCTCCCAAGCTCCAAAGCCCAACCTGAGGCCTCGAGAGGTCAGCAGAAATTGAGCATCTTTGCAGAGACTTGGATAATACCAGTACACCCTGACTCGGCAGACTTAAACCCATCAGACAGATATTCCTCTTCGGTCAGCATTATTGTGCTTGCATTAACCTTCCCTAGACGCTGTCATTTTCCCTTCTCCATTATCTACATTCTTCTCCCTCATTAACTCTAAATTGGGAGTTTTGTTGGTTTTCACAAGCCAAAGGAGGTTTTACAGAAGACTCTACAGATCTACAGACACTGACCACAAATAGCAGTGGAAACAAAAGGTTTAAGAGAAGCCTTCTCTTCCAGGAAGACGTGAGCCGTGCAGACATCTGGGAAAGTTGGGTTCACTGCAGTGTCCGCCAGGCTGGACAGAACCCATGATGATGAGCCGCACTTCAGCAATGTAGAAATGGTTCTCATTTGCCAGTAAAAAGAAATGTGTTTTACTGTAAAATGCTTCATTCTGAAGAATTTCTACTTGTATAAACTTAATACTCATGCTACAGTGTCACTATCTCCTTTTCTCACTCACCTCTTCTCCTTCCTGCTTGAATTCTCTCTCATCTGGCCAATAAATCTAAAATGAAGGGAATTATACCAATTTTATTTTCAAAATAATGCTACTAGAGAGGCTTTTTTTTTGAAAACTCAGTATACTAGGAATAGATGGATGATTTCTTGACCACATTGCATAGATATGTGTGTGTACTATATATCTACATCCCTCTGTGTATGTGTGTGTATGTGTGTGTGTGCGCGCGCGCGCGCGTGTGTGTGTGTGTGTGTGTGTGTGTGTGTGTGTGTGTGTGTGTGTGTACAAACAACATCTGCTTAGACTTGATAATGGAAGAAAAAAGTTTGTTGACAATCCTAAGAAATAAAGCATCTAGGGGGGAAAATGATGCAGCTAAACTATAAAATGCTACTAAGGACAATAGTACTTCCCCCGTGCCCCAAATATTAAGCAAATAGAAAATGACATGTATACTTAAACTGGAAGGCATCATAAAGATGTTAATAATTCCCAGCCAGAGCACCCAGAGCCATAAAGCACCCAGCACAGCTGATCTGAATAGCAGATTCACTGACCCAGCCAGCCCACGTCAGACCTAGAGAGAGCCAGTCTCATTCTCAGCTGGGGTGAGACCAGAGGCCATCTCTAGAGTAACAAGGTCATCTAGAGTTGATTGATCCACCTCTGGTAGGCATTACCATTCTTAACAGGCGGGGTTTTAAAAGGGAATTTGTCTCATGTGATATTTACTGATTCATAGTACTTTGTGGTCTCTTCCTTCTGTCTTTCTTGGTGGCAGGGTCTCAGCCCCAGGTTGACCTAGACTCTAATATAAACAAGAAATATCAGCCTCCTAGTCAACAGGATTAAGGGTGTGAGTTAACAAACACACCCTTAGGTATTTTGCATTATCTGTTTAATCCTGCCCTAGCATAAATACCCCAAGGTGTTTGTTTATATGTGTAATATTGCTCATTTGCATATTAGTATTGCATTTTGCCCCACTCAGCCTACTAGACTATTTAAATAGCAGGCAAATACAACTCATTGGGTCACTTCTGTGGTCACTTTGGGGGTAATATAAGAGCCACACCTGGCATATTAGGCTCCCACCCTGAAGATACATAAATTCTGATCCACACATCTAAGAATACAACAGATAATTCGGAAACCCAAGTATTGAATAACTCAAGATGCAAAAATCTCTACATTATATATAATACAAGAAATACAAAAAAAAATCTAGATAATATAGCTCCACTAAAAGCTATAAATCCATCAGAAATGACCTTCAGTGAGGCTGACCTGGATGAAATGTTTGGCAAAGAATTCAAAAGAATAATTATAATGATGCTTAAAGAAATCAAACAGGAAACCAAATTCCAGAAGGAGAACACAGGAAAGCAATTTAAGGAAATGAGGAGGTCGACAGAAGATATAAACAAAGAAATAGAAGCCATAAAGGAATACCAATCAGAAATTCTAGAAACGAAAAACACAGTAAATACAAAACTCTGTAGAAAGTCTCACCAATAGAATGGACCAAAGAGAGGACAGAATATCCAAACAAGGTGGCAGAACTGGAACAGTCCAACAAAGAGAAGTACAGACTACTAGACAGGCATGAATGGGCATTTCAAGACATCCAGGGCACTATGAAGAGATCAAACATAAGAATTCATGGCATAGCTGAAGTAGAAGAATTTTGCTCTCAGGGCATAGTAGATATTTTCAACAAAATCACAGAAGAGAATTTCTCCCACATAGGGAAAGTGGTGCCAATGCAGATACAGGAAGCATTCAGAACACCAAACAGACAAAACCAGGAAAGAACCCCTCCATGCCATATTATAACTAAACTACTGAACATACAGAGCAAAGAAAATATTTTTGAAGGCAGTAAGAGAGAAGCAGCAGGTAATTTATAAATGCAAGCCCATTAGAATAACTGTGGATTATTCAACACAAACCTTAAAAGTCAGAAGGGCTTGGGGTGATATATTCCAAGTTTTGAAAGAAAACAGCTGTCAGCCAAGATTATTGTATCTGGCAAAGCTCTCTCCGTTGAAATTGAAGGAATAATAAGGAGCGTCCACAACAAAGACAGGCTAAAGGAATATATGCCAGCTCTACAGAAAAATACTTGAAGGGATCCTTCAGAGTGAAGAGAAAGAAAACCCATACAGGAGAAAACAGGAAAAAGTATACCATATTCAAATAATGGGTAATACACAAGAGTAAAGGAAACACTATAAAAACAAGAAATGGCAAGAATAAATACACACCTTTCAATAATAACTCTTTTTTTTACATTTTATTTATTTATTTGAGAGAGAGAGAGAGAGAGAGAGAAAGAGAGAGAGAGAGAGGCAGACAGAGAAACAGAATAGGAGAACCAGGGCTTCCAGCCACTGCAAATGAATTCCAGATGCATGCGCCCTCTTGTGCATCTGGCTTTTATATGGGCACTGGAGAATCGAACCTGTGTCCTTCTGGATTGATAGGCAAATGCCCTAACTGCTAAGCCATCTCTTCAGCCCTATAATAACTCTTAACATCAATGGCCTCAACACTCCAACAAAATGACACAGACTTATAGACTGGATTAAAAGGCAGGATCCTTCTGCTTGTTGCCTCCAAGAAATGCTCCTCTCCATAAAAAATAGACACTTCCTTGGGGTGAAAGGATGGAAAACAGCAAATGGGACCAGGAAACAAACCATCCTAATATCAGACAGGACAGTCTTCAAACCAACAGTAGTTAAGAAAGATAAGGGGGCCAGCCAGGCCAAATGGACCAACTGGGGCAATAGTGATATGTCTATTGCTGGGGAAACCAGTTGCTCTCTAATTGGACTGGAGGCCCACTCCACGGGAGGGAATACATGCCTGGTACTGAAGATCCAGTCAAAACCCTATGGCGGGTGAGGTCATGAGCCTTAGGGGAGAAACACCAGCTGTTGTCTGGCTAAATGCATATATTATGCCCTCCAAATTGGCTTATAAGCACTTTTTTTTTAATGAGCATATCCATATAATAAAGCTACTCTCACTTTTGGGTCTTTTGCAGATGGCAGTGACCACTGGGATAACTCAAAAGACACCGTAGTACTGAGAAAAAAATGGAGTGTTCAGCACTGGGAAGATTCTATCACACTTCCCGAGGCTCAGGGTCTATTGGGGAAGAGGTGGTGGAAAGGTTGTAAGAGCCAAATGAAGGGTAGGACTGCTTACAACACAAACTTCCAGACATAAAATGGTCTTGATATTTATGACTTTGCATTGCTTGATAATACCTACACATAATGGGAGGAAAAGATGATGACACTGAAACAAAACAGACTAATTGAAAGGGGGAAGAGAGGGAATATGGTAGTTTATGGTCTATAATTATAGAAGCAATCAGTAAAAAATTTTTAAAGATATTAATAATTCCCATGTTATTATAAAATGTATAACATCCTCATGAAATAGCAACCAAAAGATAAACATGGAAAAACACTCAGGAGTCTATGATGGGATCACAAGTTTGAGCCAATGTAGGCCACATAATGAGATCTACCACCGCACTTACACACACACACACACACACACACACACACACACACACACACACACACACACAAAGACATGAGAATTATAGAAAAAAACCTATTCATATGAAATATAGTTGGTTAAATTATATGGTACTTGTCATGGCTTGATCCACGTGTCCCCCACAAACAAATGAATGTGTTATGTATGAATGATCAATCCCCAGTTTATGGCAGTTTAGGTTTTACAACCTTGCTGGAGCAGTGTTGTTGGGGGCTTTTTTGAAATGAGAACATCTACTTTATGATATTATACAATGGAAGTATGTAATGGGTGTTTTAATTTTACAGGACTTACTAGTTAAAAAACTGTCTTGAGTGTCAGAATTTCAGAAAAGACTTTCGAATGCTGTTGGGATTTATAGACAATGGAAACTTTCAAGGTTGGACTGAATGCGTCTATGGGGGTCAGGGGCAGAAAGTGGTGGATTGAGTGTGAAATGTCCCCCAGAGCCTCATGTGTTCTGAATCCCCAGCTGGTGGAACCTTTGGGAGGCAGAGTCTTGCTAAAGGAGAACCTCTCTGGGAGTAGACCTTGAGGTTTATTCGTCCAACCTGACTGAAAGCTCACCCTTCCTGCTACTTTCCAGCTGCTGTGACAAGATGTGATATCAAGCTGTCTCTTCTTGCCATGCTTTCCCCTGGCAGGATGAAACTTCCCCTTGAAAGTGTAAGCTGAAATAATTCCCATAAGCTGCATCTGGTCAGGTGTTTTGTCCTAGCAATGAGAAAATACTGCTACAATAGTGCTAAACTGCATTTTCATCTCAAGAAAAGGCTGGATTCATAGTCTAAAACTGACGATAAAACAAGAAGTTCAAAGATTTAAATATGAGGCCAGTTTGATTCTCCAGCACCCACGTAAAGCCAAGATGCATAGATTGGCACATGCATCTGGAGTTTGTTTAAAGTGGCTGGAGGCCTTGATGTGCCTGCTCTCTCTCTCTCTCTCTCTCTCTCTCTCTCTCTCTCTCTCTCTCTCTCTCTCTCTCTCTCTCTCTCCTTGCAAATAAATAAAATATTTAATAAAAAGAAAAGAAAAAAAGATTTTAAATATAAAATTTTAAGCCATAAGAAAACATGGGAGTGATGTCTGTAACTCATAAAGGTAAAGTCCCCTTCCTCTGTGCCAGATTCTATGAGTGTCTGTCCATCATGAAAAACAAACCCAAAAGTACTGGAGCTGCTGCATTTTAGACTTTTGGTTTCTCACAGTTCTGTGATACATACAATTATACTTGATGCTTGGAATAGCAAAAAATTCAGAAAACTTAAAGGAGATTGAACAATTTAACAGCATGAAAAAAAATTTAATTCTTTTTTTTTGTTTAAAGAACACTGGAAGGCCAGGCTTGGTGGTACACATCTTTAATCCCAACACTTGGGAGGCAGAGGCAGAAGGACCACTGTAAGTTCAAGGCCACTCTGAGCTAGAATGAGACCCTAGCTGGAAAAAAAACTAATAAATAGATAAATAAATAAATAAATAAATAGGATACTGTGCTTGGCAGATGGCTCAGTAGGTAAAGTGCTTGCCACATGAGCCCCTGAGAGTCTGAATTCAGATTCCCAGTACCCATATAAAACACTGGGTGTGATGATGTGAGCCTATAATCCTATTGCTGGGAAAATCGAGACAGGAGGATCCCTGGAACTTGCTGGCTAGTGAATCTATCCAAAGCAATGAGTCTCTGGTTCAGCAAGATAGCCTGTCTCAAAAAATAAGATGGAGAACAACTGAGAAAGACAGTAATGTTGATCTCTGGCCTCCATAAGGACACCCACATGTACCCACACACATGTAGACATACGTACACATGCACACATAATACACATATATGCAAAAAAGATACCAAGTAGGAAAAAGAATTAATTTTAAAATGTTTGTATTACAGCTATAACATAATTTCTTTACTGTACGAAGAGTTCAATAAATAAACCATAAAAAGACCAGAGTGCAGTGGGATGTGGGCAAGGGAGAAATGTCTCTTTGTTTAGTGCTGTGGATTAAGCTCAGAGCCTCTGCCCTACTAAGCACATTCTCTACCACTGAGCTATATATTCAACCTCAATCATTATAATCATTATAAAATAAATGAGAAAGCAACTCATTCATACAAATTCGTATTAATATATCATTCCTATAAATCTGTTTGACTAGATGTAAAGCAAAACTGATCCTCTCAGGAATTCCCATCAGAATTGAAAACTGAAGTAACCCCCATGAAGAGCAACTTGTCACTGTCACCAAAGTTACAATCATCACACCAGCAGTCTCAACTGCTTTATAAAATTAGGGAACTGAAAAACTCATAGAAATGTCCATGAATATAGGCTAGCTATTTAGTTATGCAGTCATACAGAGAACAAAGGGGTTCATAGTCATTGTTGGTGGGAGTATAAACTGGGGCAGCCACTATAGAAATCAGTGTGGAGGTTTCTCAAACAGTTAAAAATAGATCCACCATATGGTGCAGCTATACTACTCTTACCACTTTGGGGTATATACCCTAAGGACCCTCCACTTCATTATAGAGATACCTGCTCATCCATGTTTACTGCTGCTTGATTCACAACAGCTAGGAAATGGAATATGGGTTACATATACACAGTGGAATTTTATTCCTCTAAAAAGAAAAAAAATGAAATTAGAGCTGGAGAAATGGTTCAGCAGTTAAGGTGCTTGGCTGCAAAGCCTAACGACCCAGGTTTAATTACCCAGTACTCACGTGAGCTAGATGTACAAAGTGACGGATGCATCTGGAGTTCATTTGCAGTGGCTGTAGGCCATGGAGCACACACTCTCTCTCTCTTTCTCTCGCTCTCTCTTTCTCTCTCTCCCCTTGCAAATAAATTTTTTAAAAGTTAAAAAAAAAGAAAAAGGAAAACTGAAATTATGAAACTTTCAAGAAAATGGACAGACCAGGAAATATACTAAGCAAGGTAAGGTAGGCTCAGAAAGTGAAATGTCACATGTTCTCTCTCCTAGGCAGATTCCAGCATTGAATTTTCAGATTTGTATGTTAGTTGGAATAAAATACCTATGTTTTATTAAAATAAAAACTCTGTAAGTACAAGTCTTGTGTCAGCACCCCTATTTCCCTCCTCCCTGCCCCTATTCCGTTGAGGACCCTCCTCAGTGGGATTTCCAGAATGCTCCATGGGATGGAGGGCTAGGAGTTGTGCAAACAGCAGTTTTTGTTTGTTTGGGGGGACAATGCCTCTGGATATTTATTCCCCCCACCATGGCTGTCTTTCCACCCCCTATTCTGCAAAGTTCCTGAGCCATAGTGGGTGGATTTTAAGCCTCCTTTACTGAAGAGCCTCTAGGTGTCTACTTTGGACTGTTCTGCGTCCCCTTCGAATCTGTCTCCATTACCCTTGTGTAAATTGTCCACCTTGTGTGGAGCAGCACTCTTGCTCATCTCACCACTTCCTGTGATTTCACCTGGGTCCTAGATGATGTGTTAGGGGTGGTTAATCTCCTGGCTGGGAGTCAGCTATCATTTCAGGTCTTGTTGGTAGATAGAATTGGATCGTCCACAGTTCTCAATGCCTTCTGAAAAATACAGATTTCTTCAACAGAGAATGAGATCAGCATAGGTTAAATGGGATAAGCATTGTTAGTTTGGAGAGATTATAGTGGTACCGTGTAGCCTCTCCTTAGGTTCATGGTTAGTGGAAGCTTCTCCCTTGGAGTCCAGATTCCTGGTCTCCATAGGAAATTAGCTTGGATCCCAGTTCCAGCCATGGGCTCCTTGCCACTGAGTGGATCTCTTAGCCAATCAGAAAGCCCTTGGTTTCCCACCTAGGTTGAGTGCCACTATTGCACAGGTGTTTACATCTTGTCATGTGGTCTCTGTCATATAGCAGTGTCCCTGCTTTCTCCCAACATCATTGGTCAATTTCCCCTGGCAGCACATGTAACACATTCCAACACTACACAGGCTGACCATCTGGGAACTGGCTTCCTTCCATGTTCCAGCAGTGTCTCTTGGTGTTGTGTGACAGCAGCCTGTGGTGTCTTATCTTCTGCCTGGGTTGGGTAATCAAGTGCTTTGATAGAAGCCTATCAAATTTTGGGGACCTCATAGATCTTTCTGATCAACAACTCAATGTGGGAAGTAACCAATTTCTGGCACAGGGAGTTACAAGCCAGAGCCAATTGAATTAGGGTTAGGCTTCATCCTGCCCTCTTCAGGGCCCTTCTCACCAGACAATACCCCCATATTCTTCTAGAGGGTTTAAAATACATATTTTTAAAAGTAAATTACTCATTGAAGGAAAACTGTGCTGGTAAATATAAGAATATTAAAAAATGAATTTTGTCACACAGAGATATCCCTTAGTAATATTTTATTCAAGTATTCTTCTAATTCTCTAAATGTATTTCATGTGAAGATCACAAATTCATAGAGTTAAAACTATCACTGGTGCACACCTTTAATCCCAGCCTTTGGGAGGCAGAGGTAGGAGGATCACTGTGAGTTCAAGGCCACCCTGAGACTTCAGAGTGAGTTCCAGGTCAGCCTACTTTACAGTGAGACGCTACCTTAAAAAAAAGAAAGAAAAAAAAAAAAACTGTGGTTCTTCTGAGCAGAGAGATGTCTTAGCGGTCAAGGCACTTGCCTACAAGGCCTAATGACTCAGGTTCGATATTCCAGTACCCACGTAAAGCCAGATGCACAAAGAGATGCATGCATCTGGAGTTTCTTTACAATGGCTGGAGGCTCTGGTGCACCCATTCTCTTTGTCTATCTCTCTTCTCTATCACTCTACTTTGCAAATAAATCTTAAAAAGAATCTCTCTTTTAAAAAAATCACTGTCAAAAAAGAATGAAGAGGATCTCTATATCACTGTGAACAATCACTAAGAGACATTTTTGGTTCAGTTTTTAGAGCAATGCATCAGTGTTTCTTTAATTTCAACATCGACGGTGTAGCTCCAACATAGACAATGGTATGCTTTGTTGGAAAATACTGCCTTGTTGTGGTGACAAATGCCTGTCATAAGCAACTTAAGGAAGGTAGGTTTGTTTTGGCTCACAGTTGAGGGTATAGTTCAAAGGCAGGCAAGGCATGGTCACAGGAGCCCGAGACAGTGGGTCACATTGTATCT
Source organism: Zapus hudsonius (assembly GCA_004024765.1). NCBI lineage: Eukaryota > Metazoa > Chordata > Mammalia > Rodentia > Dipodidae > Zapus > Zapus hudsonius. The sequence continues at coordinate 15,906 of PVHP010021904.1, forward strand.
GCAGTCAGAAAGCAGAGAAAGATAAATACTGACTCTCTGCTCATTTCTTCCCTTTACTGGCACATCGTAGAAACTCCTTCACAGACATGCTCAGAGCTTCGTCTCCTAGGTGACTGGATCCTGTCAAGTTGACAGTCAATGTTAACCATCATAAACCCTGCCCTTCATTTTCTATGAACCACTCATTATGTGTAGGAATATGTTGTTAAATGAACAAAATCAAAGTACAGAAGAATGTGCTTGCCCTGCCACCAACTCCATTACAAATAGGTCAAAAGACTAAGTAAGTGGGGGCTGAAGAGATTGCTCAGTGGTTAAGGCACTTGCCTGCAAAGCCTAATGACATGGGTTCAATTCACCAGTTCCCATGTAAAGCCAGATGCACAAAGTGGCGCGTGCATCTGGAGTTCGTTTTCAGTGGCTAGATCTCTCTCTCTCTCCTTGCAAACAAACAAACAAGCAAACAAATAAATAAATATATTTTTAAAAGGCTAAATACGTGAATGGATATTCAGAAATTATTCTTGACAAACACACAAGAAGCTAGTAATGGTAGTTGTCTTTGAGAGGTGATGTTCCAGTTACTCGTAATGACATAAAGAACCACTCCAGTTAATGCTATAAAAGCCATACCCATGTTCAGATGCTTACAGGCTCCTTAGGTGAGAATTGGGACAGAGCAGAACCAGACTGTCTTTCCCCTGGTGTTGGCATCTGGAGCCCCAGCTGGGAGGATTCAGTGGTAGTGTGTGTGACCCGGCTCGGAGCTGGAAATCTCTGAAGGTTTCTTCTCTCAAATATGTGGCACATGGGCTCAGCAATCTGGCTGGCATTCATGGGTCTTCATGTATGGAGGGTTCAGGGCGTCAGACCACTCATGCAGCAACTCAGGGCTCCAAGGGCAATGTCACAACCAACCAGGCTTGGCCTTCTCTGTCTACTCTTGGAATCACAGGGCCTACTTTCCAACTGGCTGTGCTGTTCAGGTAATCACAGCCTGCCCAGGTTCAGAGAGCAGGTCCACAGAAGCTGAATGCACGATGGTGATAACTGTGGTTGACTTCAGGAAATAGAATTTGCCTCGTTTACCCACCTTTATTTCCTAATTTCCTTACCTTAACCATGTACCCTATGCTATGAAACAAGTGTGGGTCTACCATGAGGTTCCCTTTGCACATGACAGTGAAGCCATGGTCCCTGTCACTGGTAAGCAGCTGAGAGTTCGGAAATGCACCTGTGCGTTTCTCAGGAGCTCTCCAGTGCAATGACCATGCATGTGGGATCTAAGGAGCACTGTGATTCCCCGAGACTTCATAAATGTCAATATACCTTTTAACTTTGTGGCAATCCACATGACAATCAGTTTCTGCAGTGCACAGAAACACTGCTTCAGTTTGCTGCCTCTGGGTGCCCTCTAGCTGTGTGTTCCCCTCTATGGGACTAGCATTGGAGTCTTCTGCTTGTGAGTAAATCTAAGGCAGATGGCAGTTGGCCTGTCTTTGTCCTGGGGTCTGGCTGTCACACTTTCAGTGGAAGTTTTTCTCCCTTTTTGCTCTCCTATCTTTACCTGTCTTCTACCTTTCATCTCCTCAACATACCCACCTTCAGAAAGATGATACGGGAATGGCCCATTAGGCTGGGGTGGGGGAAGGACTTACCTTTCCTAAGGCCTAGAGATTCAGAAGTCCTTCTTCTAGGCCAAGTGTGTGAGAAAGAGACAGGATTATCTGTTCAGTCAGTATTTCCTGCCCCAGGTGAGCCGGGAGACAGGTAGTTGGTTCATACCTGACCAATCAGTTTTAGCGCCTAGGATTTAGCTCTAGCTAGACACCTCCCACTCAAGGGGAGGGGGTCTATGGAGCCTGCCTAAACCATTATAGGGGGGATCAGACCCAACTAACAAGTTTGATTGGCTCTGTTGCCTTTTTAAATTGGGTTGGTTTTCTTTTCCACATCACTGTTTGATTTTATCACTCACCTTACCACTATCTCATACTTTGTAATTTCTATCTTTTTATTATGAAATTGACCTCTGCAACCATTTTGAAATATACTACTTGGTGGCTTTCAGGTCATTCCCAACACCATATATCTCCAGATCTTCTCTTGTTTTCTAAAACTAAAAGCCTGTGTCCATTAAACACCAGCCCTCCCATCCGGCCTTCATCCTCCACGGCAATGGTTTCCACCTCTGGTTCTCTCCAGTTGACCAGCTTAGATACTACTTATAGTCATTTTTGTCCTGTTGGGAGTGGTTGATTTCACTCTGCATGATGTCTTCAAGGGCGCCCACATTACAGCTCCTCTCAGGATTCCTTTCCCGTTCAGACTGGATAATAGTCTATTGTCCACATGTACCACATGTTCTTCATCCATTTCCCATCAATTAGCACCTGAGTTTCAGCTCCCAGTTTTGTGATTTTTTTCAAAGTGAGGTAGGGAGATCTTCTCCCTGCCCTTATCTCTGAGGAGGGACACTTCCTGCCACCACTTCCCACTCTTAGCCCATGGTCTCCACTGCTCTGCTGCTCCATCTCCTCAGGATCCTCTCCTGCCCTCCTCTCCACCACCTCTCCAGAATGGTGGCCTTAAGATCCTCACTTGCTAGAGAATCCGGCTTATCTCACTAAACAAGCTCAATCCAAGTGTCCCCCATAAACTTAATATGTTCTGAATGCTCGATCCCCAACTGATGGCAGTTCAGGAATTAAAACCTCGCTGGAGCTGTGTTATTGGGGGCGGGCTTATGGGGGTTATAAGCCAGCTTCCCCTTGCCAGTGTTTGGCACACCTTCCTGCCGCTGTTTGCAGTGCTGTGGTGGAGGTGATGTCCACCCCTCTGCTCGTGCCATCATTTTTCCTGCCATCATGGAGTTTCCCCTTGAGTCTGTAAGCCAAAATGGATCCATTCCTCCACAGCAGCTTTTTGGTCAGGTTATTTTTTTTTAAATTACTTATTTTATTTATTTTTTATTTTTTAAAATATTTTATTTATTAATTTTCAAGCAGAGAGAGGGGGGAGGGAGAGAGAGAGAGCCACCTCCTTGTGGGTCTGGCTTATGTGGGTACTGGGGAATTGAACCTGGGGCCTTAGGCACTGGAGGCAAGTGCCTTAACCGCTGAGCCATCTCTCCAGCCCTTGGTCAGGTTCTTTGTCACAGCAACAAAAGCTAACTGCAACACAAGCCTTCTCAGGATCCCAATAACATGTGCTTAACAAACCACTTACGAGCATCCTATCATGTGCTCAGGCCTTGAAGTCTTAATTCTTCTTGCCCATCTGTATTAGTTACTTTTCTCAGTGCTGTGATCAAACACCTGATAAATGTGACTTAAATAAGGATTTATTGTTTACAGTTGAGGGTAGAATGTATCTTGGTAGGAAAGTCATGGTGGCAGGATCATGAGGCAGTTGGTCATATTGTATCCATAGTCAGGAAGCAGAGTACAAGAAATGCTGGCCCTCAACTAGCTTTCTCCTGCCCCCCAGTCCAAGGGATGGTTTCAGCATGACAGGAAAAGAATGGTAGAACAGAGGCCAGACATCACTTCTTGCCATAGCAGTTGGCAAAAAGCAGCAGAGCCCCAATAACACACCTCCACTAGCAAGGCTCCACCTCGAAAATTGCCACTGTGAGTCTAGATGGGACATCTGATTGAAACCACCACATCTACTAAGCTGCTGAATCTGTACATCAGCATCATTCAAAAATGAGCCCAAAGGAGAGAAAGAGGAAACATCAAATTACATCTGTTCTTAATATCAAATTTTTATATTTTGTTATACATTTTATATCAGCAAAATGCAAGAAGGATAAAATCTCATTCCTTATATACTTGCGCATTAAGAAAATTTCTTTAATGATCTAAGAGTGGAAATGGAGGAGAGACGGGCTGGGAAGAGAGTTAATCAGAATTTAAAATTATGAAAAAGCCACATGGAAACCTACTTCTTCACTAGTTAATGATATATATGCTTAAAAAACAGAGTTTGGGCAGAAGACTCTCATAGAAATAATGTTGTACCCAGAAGCCAGAGATTGTTGGTAGAAAAATTTCAGTGCCAGGAGTAGCATACCTTCCACAAGTTGTTGGCCAGAGAGGCATCTGATGTCCCCAAAACATTACAGGCCATTGTCAGGGCTCTTTGATACTCACCAGAACTGGATGGTAAGACCCCGTTGCTGAAGATCCCACATACTTGGGCTGAAAGTCACTGAGAAATCAAACAGGGGCTGAGCTAGAAGCCTTTCTCCCTGTTGACTAGTTGTCAAGATGCTAGAAAGAACTATGCAGCCTGTTGGGGGAGAAAAGTTGTTAATCAAGTTAAACATCAGTGGACCCTGCAAGCTTTATGGCTGACCAGCCAAGCTAAATGTACCAACTGGTACAATGGTGGCATGTCTGTTGTAGGGAAAATCAATTGTTCTCTGATTGGATTTGAGGCCCACTCTAGAGGAAGAAGTTCCTGCCTGATACTAAAAAATCTACTCAGAGGTCTATGGCTGGGGAGGTCATAAGCCCTAGGGAGAAGCTACGACTATTGTCTGGGTGAATATTATGTCCACTAAACAGCTTTCTAAATATTTATGTTCATGTCTATATGTTAGTGCCACTCACACTTTTGGTTCGAGAAGCTTCTCTTTTCAGATGGTGGTGACTGCTGGGGAAACTCAAAGCTCAGAAGTGACAGTGGAGCATTCAGCAGGGAGACATCTCTCTCACACCCCCCAGAGCCCAGGGGCCATTGCAGAAGAGGGATTGAGGCTGTGACAGCCAAAGCGGGGAGAAGTGCTGACAATACCGTCTTCCAGACACAAAGCGGTCTTGATATTCCTGACCTCGCAATGGCTGGCCTGCATAAAAGGGAGGAATTAAATGATGACATCAAAATAAAAGACAGACTAGTTGGAGAGGATTCAGTGGAGGGGGACCTGAGGGGGTAAAGGAAGGGTGGTGGGAGGGGTGATGATCATGGTATATTGTCTATATTTATGGAGGTTGTCAATATAAAAGGTGTTTTGAAAAGAAATTTCACTTAGTGCTCAAGACATGAGCTGGCCCAGTGCTTGAAATGCAGGGTAGACATGTCAAATGACTCTGTGTTCAAAGAGAGAGGAGTCCACTTTCAGAATAAATCGTTGCGGTCTTGACTGGTGGACACTGTTCCCAGTGATGCAAAGTCCTGTAGGAACCCAGAGCCAGAGGAGCTCTCCTGAGGACATTAGAGAAACGTGGATAAGGAGACGGTGTAGACACTGGGCTTTGAACTACAGGTAAGAGTTTTCTGGTCAAGAAGAGGAGGGTGCTGAGGAGATGGCTCAGCAGGTATGAGCACTTGCCACACACACGTGAGGCCTGATTCACGCAGCACCCAGCTGAACAGCTGGAGAGTCACACGTGCCTGTGACCCCAGCTCTGTGGGGAGCAGAGACCAGGCTGGAAAGCCTGGGCAAAAATCCAGCAGTGCCACGGTTAGTAAGAGAGCCTGTCTCAAGGAATCAGGTGAGTGAAAAGAGGAGGGAGATGCAGGTGTTCTTCTCTGGCTGCTGCAAGTTCACCTGCATGGGCTGCAAGCTCTACACATCACACACACAACAGACACACACATATGAGGAGGAGGAGGAGGAGGAAGAGGAGGAAGAAGAAGAGGAAGAGGAGGAAGAAGAGGAGGAAGAAGAAGAGGAGGAGGAAGAGGAGGAGGAAGAGGAGGAAGAAGAAGAGGAGGAGGAGGAGGAGGAAGAGGAAGAAGAGGAGGAAGAGGAGGAGGAAGAGGAGGAGGAAGAGGAAGAGAAGGAAGAAGAGGAGGAGGAGAAGGAGGAAGAGGAAGAGGAGGAGGAAGAAGAGGAGGAGGAGGAAGAAGAAGAGGAGGAGGAGAAGGAAGAAGAGGAAGAGGAGGAGGAAGAAGAGGAAGAGGAGGAGGAGGAAAAGTTGGAGGAGGAAGAGGAGGAGAGGTGGAGGCAGGGTAGCCCAAGAAGAAGGAATAGGGGCAGGGGATAGAGCTCAGTAGAAGACGATATCTGAGTCCATAGGTTCAATCCCCAGCACCCTTAAAAAGAAAGATAAAATTAAGTTTAATTTTCCAGGAAGAAGGAATGGGCAGCTTAAAGGCATATTTGGCATGAGTGGAGCCTGGGGACATAGAAAGAAGCTGGAATCAAGGCAGACAGGGAATTGATAATAATAAAGTGTATATTGTACAGCATGCTAAAAATGTAGACTGAGTGACTTTGACCAAGTGTGCTTCATAGTCTGACTGCTTTTATTGGGGAAAATTTCCTTGTGTATTTTCAGAATATTAAAAGAGATAAAGTCAGGGGAGTCAGGCAGGAGGCCATTGTAGCCAGCGAAGAAACCACCATGAGCCTGGGACTTGGGGCTCTGCTCAACGCCCCCCAAATTACAGAAACTCAAATTAAATCCACACTGAGAGGCCATTTCTCACTTGTCAAGAAAGCACAACTCCAATTCTTGAGAGCCTGCTTGAGATGAGGCTGTGGGGAAACCAAGCTTCTACTTTGCTGGTTGGAGTACAAAATAGGACAATTATACAGAGAAGAATTTGACAATATCCAACCGGGAGATGAGCGCTTTGATGCTTCCACTAAGCAAGTGCACTTCTAGAAATGCACCCTAAAGATAAGCTTTTACAATGCATCGCCACATGAGTGCAAGAGGCTAGTTTTGTGCTAACAAAACACTGGAGCTCACATGACTGCTCAAAAGAGTCTGGTTGAACAAAGTATAATGTATACACACAACAGAATATTGTGCAGCTATGAGAAGAATGTGAAGGATATCTATGAATTGACGTTAAAGAATGACCAGGATATTTTGCTAAGTGGATAAAGCAAAGTGCAAAAGTATATAGAGTATGCCATTTCTTTAAAATTTAAGAATGATAGGGAAAGAAAATATAGCTATAGATATTTACTTCTTTTTGCGAAAATAAACATAGGAGGGCTGGGGAGATGGCTCAGCGGTTGGGGCACTTGCCTCCAGTGCCTAGGGCCCTGGGTTCAATTCCCCAGGTCCCACATATGCCAGACCCACAAAGTGGTAGCCCTGGTGCGCTCTCTCTCTCTCTCTCTCTCTCTCTCTCTCTCTCTCTCTCTCTCTCTCTGCTTGAAAATGAATAAATAAAATATTTTTTAAAAATAAATAAAAATAAAAAAATAAACATAGGAAGCATTCATAAGAAATAAATGAAACTTATTACCAAGAAAGGGTGAATGATGATAAGAGTAAAATCATATGGTAATTTTGAACTTTATTTATTTTTAATTTTATATGTATAAAATGTATTTTGATTAGCATCAATTCTGATCACCTTCCATTTTCTTTCTCCCCTTTCCATGAAACCCCTTCTTCTTCCCAGCAAATCCCTCTTCTGCTGTGGTGTGGTGTGTGTGTGTGTGTGTGTGTGTGTGTGTGTGTGTGTGTGTGAGATGTCCCAGGGACTTTGATTAGGACTGCCTGCATAAGCATGGGTGAAGATTTGTCAGAGCACATGCAATTTAACGGTGACTACACTACTGAAGAAAATGTTGCTCCCTCCCCCAGCAACCTTTAACTGCCAGTAATTCCTACTTACCTCCATCATCCAGGGTGGACTGTTGGTGGGTGCAATATTGTGCAGGTCTTGCACAGGCAACGACAAGCCCTGTGAGGTCATGAATGCAACAGGCACCCCGTGTCCCAAAGACAGGGCTCCACAGCCCTCCTCTCCATCCTCTGATGCTAACATTCTTTCTTCTCCCTCTTCCACAATGTTTCCCTAGCCTCAAAGGGCACGATAGAGATGTGACATTTAGGGGTGAACACTCGATAGTCATTTCTTTTTAGCACTTTGACAAATATGGAGTCTCCCCAGTAGTCACCCCCAAATGCACAAAGAAGCTTCTCTGACCAGAGCTGAGAGCAGCACCAATGGATGGACACAAACAGAAATATTTAGAGGCTAATGTGATGGGCACAATGCATCCATTTGGTCAAACAGCAGTAGCAGCTTCCCTCCTGGGGTCTGTCATTGTCCCAATCATAGGCTTTTGACCAGACTTTCAATACCAGCTATGAGTTCCCTCCTGTGGAGTGTTGGGCACCACTAAACATGGGCTGGAGCTGGGAGGGGACAGATTTGGGCTATTAAGCATAAACTGAAGCCCTGGGTAGGAAGGTTGAGCAGGTCCTAACTCTGAGGATCTTGGTCCAGATCCTTGGACGCAGTAATAGGCTGAAAAAGCCTGGTCCCAGTGGCCTTGTATGGGCCACTCCCCGTGCCAGGCATGCAAGAAATGTTGATAAGCTTTGGGTTCCTTCACAGCCCAGTGACCTACTGCCCTTGAAACTCCTTATAAGGTCACAGCTCCTCTGAAGCCACCGCTATCTGTTACATGCCTAAAGTCATGTAACTCCTACAGCCCTCGGCTGAGAAAGTCCCTCCAACTTATCTATGCAAACCAGGCATCAGCAGGTTACTGGCCCCTGCCAATCCTCTCTTGACCCATATCAGCAAAGAAGCCCCTACAAACCAATGAGACATCCACGGGTCATCCTGCCCCCACCAATCCCCTTGCCGCTTGTCCTCCTGCCTCTCCTTCTCCCTCCTGCATAAAAGCACCTTCCCCAGCCTAATAAACGAGCTGTCCACTGAAACTGTCTCCCAAGAGGTCTCTCAAGTACTCATGGCTGCCCAAGACTCTGTCCACCCAGCTCCAAGGATAAACAGGGGTGTCAGTGCACAATGACCCCCCACAAAATCCCACAGAGAAGGCATTAAATCCAATCAGAAAGCAGTTGTTTATTCCCATAACACTGATGTTGTATCAGGGAGCCTATAATGCCTAGGAGGTTGTTGGTATATCATACAGGGTTCACCACTGTGTATGACTGCTGATGGCTTTTCTTCCCCAGTAGCCTTCCTACATCCAGCTGTGGTGGGGAGCTGTTGGGGGCGGGCTTATGGGGTTATAAACCAGCTTCCCCTTGCCAGTGTTTGGCACACCTTCCTGCCGCTGTTTGCAGTGCTGTGGTGGAGGTGATGTCCACCCTCTGCTCATGCCATCGTTTTCCCTGCCAGGATGGAGTCTCCCCTCGAGTCCATAAGCTTAATAAACCCATTCCTCCACAAGCCACTTTTGCTTGGGTTCTTTCTGTGCAGCAACTAGAAAGCTGACTTCATTGGGTCATGAAGAAAGAAGCTCATTTACAAGCCTGTGACATTATTGGAACAACTGGTAACACAGGTGACATTTAGTATAATATGCTTTTCAGGCCTAGCAGGAGAACCATTCTGTCCACCACAATATTGGGAACTTACGGATGTTAATAGTGACAGCCTATAACTCGACTAGAGATGCAGCCAACCCTGCCGATCTACAAGCAGGTTGTTACTTTGTGAAGTATTTGCACATTAACCTCCCCTCCCCCCACCTCCATCTGGGTACCACAGATTAGGTGAGGCCAAGGCTGTATAAGGAATGCAGGGGCAGAGGTAGATATAGAACACAGAGGAAAGGTTAAGGTGAAATGCTATTCATCTGTGTCATTGTTTGTGATTTGGACACTGTTAGTGTGGGATTCAAAAGCTGTAATATATGGTTCCAATTTTAGAAGTCTTACTTTAGAGTTCTGGACACAAACAGTAACCACACAAACATACACATGGAATATTTGTCAGCAGTCACAAAGGGCTTAGTGTGCTCTACAGACACAGAGTTGAGAAGAGGAATTACTGATATGAAGATGCAATAGGCAGAACTGAATGACTTCTCCAGGACATAGGAGCAAGCAATATTTGTTAAGCGTCTAACAATACTATAAACAAGCGCTGTTTGAAAGTGATTTCTCATTTAGTCTTTGAAATCATGATAAAGCAAATTATTATTTCCATATTATTACAGGTAACTAAGTGCAAAAGCTAATCTGTGATTGGCCCCAAGGTTACACAACCTGTAGATATCAGAGCAGAAATCACATATAGGTTTGCCAACACATAGCTCACATTCTTTCTGCTTCAAGGCCTGGATTCTTTCCTCCAGTTCTCTCCCTACTAAGAACATGTTATAAATACTGTATGTAACTTCCATGGCTTCTGTTTTCACAAAGTCTCAGCCAGGCATGGTGGCGTACGCCTTTAATCCCAACACTTGGGAGGCAGAGGCAGGAGGATCACTGTGAATTCAAGGCCAGTCTGGGTCTACACAGTGAATTCCAGGTCACCCTGGGCTAGAGCAAGACGCAGCCTCAAAAAAAAAAAAACAAAAAAAAGGTAAGTTTCGAGGCTGGAGAGATGGTTCAGTGGTTAAAGCACTTGCCTGCAATGCCTAAGGACCCCAGTTCAATTCCCCAGTACCCATGTAAAGCCAGAAGCACAAGGTGGCACAAGCATCTGGAGTTCTTTTGCAGTGGCTGAAGGTCCTGGTGCACCCATGCTCTCACTCTCATACATAAGTAAATAAAGCATTTTTTAAAGTAAGCCTCTTCCATAAGGTTGTAGGGGACAAAAAAACATTGAACCAAAGGGTAATTGCACAGTCTGATGTATGGTAGAGCCCATCATTCATGCTGGAGGAGGGAGGCAGTGTCACTAGTAGAAGATAAACTCACATGTTTGGATGCTTGGTCCCCAGGTGGTGGCACTATTTTTGGGAGATTATGGAATCTTTGGACCTGAAGCCTAGCTGGTAGCCACGAGGTGAGGCTTGAAGATTGTAGGCTAGCTCAGTTTCAGGCCCAGGGCACTCTGCTTCCTGATCCATGAAACTAAACTAGCCCTGCTGAAAGCTCTCACCACCATGCCTTCCTCATCACAATGGACTATAACCCTAAACTGGGATCCCACATAAAGCTCTTTTTCTGCAGGTTGCTTCTGTCAGGTATTACATCATGGTGATGAAAACAGTAGCTAATACCATACCTTTTAAAGCATTAGGTCTGTCTAGTCTCCTCCGTGAACTCCTATCAATGCTCCATTCGTCCAGGAACAGAAAGTCTCTTGATACTACCTGTCGTAGTCAGCCACACGCTGCTCAGATGAACCTCCAAACAAGGCACAGTTATGGGAGAAAAGGATTTATTGAAACTGCAGATTCAGGGGAAGTTCCATAATGGAGGAAGAGATTGACCCCCTTTCACAGGTGCAAGCAGAGAGAGAAACCAATCACCAACACCACACAAAAGCACAGCAGGTAGGGGGAGGAAGGATATTTTTATCCCCCTTTAGATAGCCTTAGGGTGGGGTCTTGCAACCCTATCCCAGACTTGTTGACTTCCCGAGTCTCTGGAATTTCCTTCCTGCACTGCCCTCCCAGGAAGGGATGTTTGTTTCTAGCTCCCCTGAGCTTCCTTACATCTTGCCCCCTTCTGAGAGGTTTGCCTTCCTGTGAACAACATCAGAGACCCACCCAAGATTACTAAAAAGATCAAGTTGACAACAAAACCTAATCATTACACTACCCAATGAGGCACCTTGATTATACTTTAAGAAAAATAGCTCATCGACAGCCTGGCTGAGCTTGTAACCTGTGGATATGCAAAGTAGCCACCATAGGCACACCTCCTGTGCACTTCTGTCAGCCCTCTCCAGGAGCACATAATTAATATTCAGCCCATGTATAATGTGTCTAATCACTGTCAGGATGTACAGAGGGACTCAGGTGACACCAGAGGAATGAGGTGAACCGACAGACAAGCACTTCTCAGTCTTCATTTGAAATCTGTTGATGAAAAGAAGAAACCTGAACTCCTCCTGGTAACCCCCTCTGTGAGGGAACAATGACTAATCTACGGCAAGAGTCCTATGCAGTGAGATGTCTATTCTGTCTTAGAATAAAACACATCTTTCTCCCCCCACCCCACTCCTATGGTTGTCCTCTGGAGAATTTTCTAGCATTTTTGACAGGCTTGGGAGTATATCATGGGAGTCCAGAGGGAAGAGAACTGGCCCAAAAAACCCTTCAGACTATTTTAGGAAGAAGAGAAGCCCACTGACGGGAATCGTCCAAGGGGTGATGGGCACACATGAAGAACCAGGGCTGCTGGGTGTCTTAGGAGTCCCGAAGAGCCAAAGGAAGCAGAAAAAAATTGGGAAAGACAACTAAAAAACGTTGCTTAGGCTGGTTTGTAGGTCACAGAACGCCTTTGCACAACAACTCTGGAATAGCGGTGAAGTTCAGAAGACAGACCAGTGGAACGAGAGGCAAAAGAGAGAGAGAGAGAGAGAGACAGAGAGAGAGACAGGAGGACCTTAAGGGTCTTTAATAAGAAGCCAAAGAGTAGCTAGGATGGGGAGGTCAAGGGAGAAGATTCTTTTTCAAAGTGGAAGTTATTTGAGTAGAATGAGAAGCTTGGGAAGGGTCCAGTGGGATCCACCTCCCCAGCACTGAAAGCAGCAGAGAGAAATCAGAGCACCTGCTCCGCCTGGCTCCAGGTTTCCTAGAGACCATAAACAAGCCCAGGACACACAGGATTTGCTGAGATCAGCCCTCTCAGCCTCTTAGAGGACAAGCTGCCCAGCCTGGTCATCTTTGCTAACAGATCACCAGTTCATCCCCCAAAGGGCAGGTGAGATTGCCAACATCCTTTCCACAGCCCCCAGCAGCACATGTATATGTACATGCATATGTGCAAGTAGATATACTGAACTCATCTTAAAAACTGATTCCCTCGGGCTGGTGAGATGGTTCAGTAGATAAAGCACTTGCTACAGAACAAGTCAGCCATTGTAGAGTTAGCGCCTGTAATTCCTGCTTGCCTAGGGTGGGTGGGAAGAGAATAGCCTGGAAGCTCATAGGCCAGCTGTCTTGACATTCACAAAGATGAACAACAGGAACCCAAGGTTATGTGATAGTTTGGGGTGACTGGGACCCCAAAAGTAAAGAGCAGGAGCACCCTTGGATTTATATTTGCAATCTCCATTTATCTCTGCCTTTTAACTGTTTTTCCAAAAACAACCTGAGCCCCTCCCTAGAGTGGGAGGTCTTCTCTCCTCAAACCTAATCCCAAAACTGTGATTGGTCAGAGCCCAGACCAATCAGCTGTCTCTCTGGCTCACCTGAGGCAGGAGGAAAAGACAAACTGTTCTCTTTCTCCTCCCTCCTCTCGGTGGCCAGTGCAGACATCTGAATTTCCAGGCTCTTCACCACAGTCACCAGGGTGTGCTGAGGGGCTGGGGCTTCTTTCCCACAGGGACTTTTTGTCCTTATGATGGAAGCCTCCTATATTTTCCCTTCTTTATCTAATAAAGCCTCTCTAAACCTTACCCTCTAGTGGTCTATAATTTAATTCTTGGATTTTATATGACAATCATGCAGATACTCTAAATTTGCTGGTGTATTAGCAAGGAACCCCAGGTTCCCCATTACAGTTAAAGGTAGGGACTGGCTCCTGGAGGGATCCTCTCATTCATACACAAGAACATGTACACACCTACACACACCAAAAAATAATAATAAACTGTTTCTCTTGCACACAAGGAAACAAGCTACACACGACATGTTTTTCGAGTTCTTTTTTTTTTTTTAATAGAGAAAAGACTCGAAAGATGCAGATGCCAATAGCAATGCCTGGGAAAGAGGTGCTCAGGGACCAGGGCAAGGCGGAGGGATAGTGAGAGGGTGCCTTCAGGTAATAGCAGATATGCTCCATGCTCAGGTCCTGCAGGAAGTACAGGAAAGAAGCACACAGATCTGGAGGGGCTCACAGGGAGCCAAGGGTTGTGTCGTGAGCAGAGCCAGGCGCATAAGGCATGGTGAACGCTTTGATTTGAGAGAATGGAGGATGGGCATGACGAGAAAATGAAAGAAAACTGGGGTGTCCGAGAAGTTGCAAATAGTGGCAGTCTGCATGGCCCTGTGACTCCCCCAAACACTGCTCGGCTTAGCTGCCCAGAAGTCCATAGAAAGGGTGGGGGCAGATGTTGTGTTGGGTGGGTGCAGAAGAAGCACAGGAAGGGAGCACC
>PVHP010021905.1:0-29497 GCA_004024765.1 Zapus hudsonius
TTGTGTGGGGGAGGGCATCTTGGTGGGGGAGAGGACATCCTGGTGGGGGGAGGGCATCCTGGAGAAAGAGGCAAATACTCTAGTATCAACCTAAAGAGCTTGTTCCCAATCACATAACTTCCTTCTACAAAGGGCATCTCCTAAGGGTTCCACTGTCTCCACAGGTCATGACTAAGGCTTTAGCATACTGGTCTTTTCTGTGTGCACATGCACACATGTGTGCATGTGGAGGCCAGAGAACTTGGGTGTTCTACTCTATCACTCTTCCCATGTCATTTCTTTGAGATGGAGTCTCTCTGTGAACACATAGCTACAGTTGGCTGACCAGCAAGTCCCAGCAATTCTGCTCAGGCCTGGGGTTACAGGCATGTATGAGCACACTCGGCTTTTTATGTGGGTGGTGGGGAATCAAAGTCAGGGTGTCTCAGACCCTCATATCTGTGTCCCAAGTGCTCTTACCTACTAAGCCATCTCCCCAGCCCTAGCACAGTCTTTAGGATCTAAAGTATAGGAACTTCTAAGAGATCCTACTTACACCCCACTTCCCAGAACCTAATGAATGCTCCTTTTTGTGAATAAAGACGAGACGGGATGGTTAGCCTGGATTACCTGGGTGGGCTCTAAATGGAATTCCGAGGACCCCATACAAGAGTGCAAAGAATCAAACAAGGAAGATGAGATGACAGAAACAAAAGGAGAGAATAGGGGGTATGATTGTGGGGCTGTGAGCCATGAATCTTACTTCAGATCAAGATGAGCCAGTCCCATGGAAACCTTCATGCTCACCTTCTAAGCCTCATTTTGGACTCCTGTCTTCCCCAAACCACATGAATACACTGGTGTCCAAAGGCACTCAGTTTGAGGTAACTGATAGAGCCACCACAAGAAACCAACACCATGAGTAAAAATCACCCAGAGCTTGCGAAAATGTAGGTGGCTATTGTTGCAGTCAGCTTTCTCATTGCTGACACAAAGAACTCCACCAAAAGCAGCTTGTGGAGGAAAGGGTTTATTTTGGTTTACAGACTTGAGGGGAAGCTCCATTATGGCAGAGAAAATGATGGCAAAAGCAGAGGCTGGACATCACCTCCTGGCCAACATCATGTGGACAAGAGCAACAGGAGAGTGTGCCAAACACTGGCAAGGGGAAGCTGGCCCCATACAACACACTTCCAACAAGGTTCCAATTCCAAAGTTGCCATCAACTGGGGACCAAGCATTCAGAACACATAAGTTTAGGAGACACCTGGATCAAACTACCACAGTGACCATCTTTTCCAAAGCTCTCTAGGTAAGTGCTGCGACAGTCTGTGGGCATCTAATATCCTGGGGTTTGTAAAGTCAGATTCCTGAGTTCCATCCTCCAAATTTTTGGTTGTGAAGGACTGGGTGGAGCCAGGACTCTGCGGATGAGCAGGTGAGGCAGATGTGGGCACACTGGAGGAATCGTACTTTACATTCACCCGAGGGACAGACAATCACAGTGCAGGGCCCAGAGTACATGAACCTGTTAGCTGTCTCCTCATCTTCCTCACCTATGAGTGCCAGATTTTTACCTAACCTTTAGCACTAGCAGGAAAATCAAAATGAACTACTGCATTGGTATCAGTGTTTCTGTATAGTCTACCACCTGTAGGAAAACATGGACCAACACAAATCAAACTTCAAGGCAACCAAAGCTCCTTATTTCTCTGCTGGTCACTACATAAACCTGGCTGCTCCTACCTTGCCTCACCAGGGCCTCTAAGAAATGTGGCCCAGAGGTCCTCAACAGTATGACATGGCTCCCCTGGGGATGTGGTGAAGTATGGAATGCTTCTTGCTGTCCCGGTGACTTGATGGGGATGGGGGCTAAGGAGGTATCCTGTAGGCAGCGAAGATCAGAAGGAGTTTTCAAGGCCTGCCCTCCACAACCAGGACACCATGACTTGCTGCCTCCCTTAAGATCTCTGTGCTTGCAGGCCCTGATCCACCTATGCTGGGACCTCTCTGTCACCACAAACACGATTAACGAATTATTTTTTTAGCCTCACATAGTGTAAACTGCCCAGAAGAGTTATGGGTCACTGTAGGAGCCTTCCCAAATCCTCTGTCTCTCAATGCCAAGTATCAGTTTGGCCTTCTCCATTGTCAGGATCCACTAGCTGAAGATATCTTTCTGTGGTCTCCTGGACAATGTCATGGTGACAAGGTCCCTGGCCTCTGGCTCCTCCCGCTCCACATATGGACACCCCCATTCAGTGAACTGTGAGACTGTCTCCATGAATCTCACTCTAGGTGGCTTCCACCCTCCTCAAGCTGCCATTGTGTAATTACATGCCCTGGCCTTCTAACCGAAATGTACCAGAGGAAGGAATCCAGGATTCACTCAGGGTCCCCCAACTCCTGCCTGTGGAGGATTCAGCAGTACTAGCACTGTAGGCATTTGGAGTCAGACACAGAAATCATCCTTCCTTGTCCCTCATCCTGCCCATCTCTGTTCTGCCTGTAGACTCTCACCACCTCTGCATACTTGGCACCAGTGCCATGGCTTCTGGCCACATGTTCTATACACAGCAGCCAAGTGATCACTTAGAAATATAACTCAGGCGCTACCTTTCCAAGCACAATCCTTCAGTGGCTTCCAAAACATTTAGAATTAAATCCAAGCTCTTTACCCTTGAAGGGCCAATAAAGCTGCACCCACCTAACTCCCACCATGCACCAGCACTGAGATTTCCGTTCCCAAGCCATTGTGCTGGGTTCTCCCTGAGACCTGAGCTCTAAGTGTCTAAGTGCTAATTGTCCTAGTTTTGGCGTGTGTGGTGCATGTACATGTGTGCAGATGCATATGCCCTGTGCAGACCTGTGTAGATGCCAAAAGAGAATGCCATGTGTCATCTATTGCTCACCCACTATTTCCTTGAAATGGTGTTTCTTTCTCAACCTGGAACTGCTGGTTGTTATCCCCCAACCCCCTCAGCAATGCTCCAGTCCCTGCTATTCCCAACCAGGATTATAGATATGTGTGGCCATGCCCAGCTCTATGTTTTATTAAAAATTTTATTTATTTGAGAGATAGAGCCAGAGAAAGAGAGAGAGAGAGAGAGAGAGAGAGAGAGAGAGAGAGAGAGAGAGAGAGAGAGAGAATGTATGGGCACAGCAGGGCTTCCTGTCACTGCAAACTCTAGACACATGCGCCACTTTGTGCATCTGGCTATATGTGGGTACTAGGGAACTGAACCAGCGCTGTCAGGCTTTGCAAACAAGTGCCTTTAACCGCTGAGCCATCTCTCCAGCCCCTGTTCAGCTTTTTATATGGGTGCTGGGGAACTGAACTTGGGAGGTCTCAGGCCCTTTCAAGCCCTCATGTGCTTATGCCAAGTGCTTTTAACCTGTGAGACATTTCCCAGCCCTTTCCTTGGATTCTTGTATCATTTTAACTCTATGCTTGCCTTAAGTCTATTCAAGTTGTTTTAACAAAACCAAACATAAAGAATCACAATCTGATAACAACGCATGGTTTGCCCACTAAATAATGTAACTCATTATGGACAATAAATATTAAAAAAAAAAAAAGAATCACAATCTGCAGGGAGGGAAATATAAGACAAGGCAAATTCAGTCTGGGAGGACCTCCTCCTTTGTTCAGATGGTCTTTCCCTGTATAGTGGAAGGGGATAAGGCAACTTCCAAGGTCTCTGACTTTTATAAAGTAACTGTCATTCACAAGAGCTCTATCACCAAGACTCCATCACCGATGGTCCCATCTCCTAACACACCATGCTGGTAGCAGCTCACTTGAGGCCTTTTCTGCTCCCCTCCCATGATTCCCATTATTTCTTTCATATTGGTTGCTCTTCCAGCCCCAATAGAAGATAAACTCAAAGAAAATAGGGATCTTGGGCAGGAGAGATGGCTCAGAGGTTAAGAAAAGAGTTAAGAGGTCTGAAAAGTCTAAGAACCTGGGCTCGATTCCCCAGTACCCATGGAAAAATCAAATTCACAAGATGGCTTATGCATCTGGAGTTCTCTTGTAGTGGCTAGAGGCCCTGGTGTGCCCATTCTCTTTCCCTCTCCATCTCACAAAGAAGGAAGGAAAGAGGGATCTCATCTTCCTCAAAGCTGCATTCCCACTGCCTAGCAGGCCTATTTTTAAGTAGGATTCTTCTAATAGATAGCTAGATTTGAGTGGCATACCCAAAGTAGCACTGCCAATAGAAAACAGTGTCACCCGAATGGCCTGCTTCCCTTAAACTAAAGGTATTGTATTTAAGCTCCAATCTCTGCTAATATTTGTATTTTAAAAAGTAAGGTATGCGGATGGGATTTTGGAGTGGCAAGAACTGAATATTACTGCATTTCAACCCAACACCATCTCAAAGTAGGCATGATTAATGCTCTCCTTACAGCTGAGGACCCAATGGCTCAGGGGGTACACTGCTGACAGAAAAGTGGCAGCTCTGGAACACGAGACCGGGTCTCTTTCTTTGCTTCATGGCTTTCTTCTCCTCGTCACCTTGAGCTGAGGTGGGGCACACCACCACCAGCTGAAATGGTTGGTGCCAGTGAGTCAGGTCACATGTCACCTACCAGACACAAATGTGACTTGAACATCCAGATAGGATGTGAGAGAATGCCCAGTTCGTTCAGGCAGGTGTGCTGCTTCTGAATGCAACCCACATTCCCTCTTCCCAAAGACTGGAGGACCTCTTTACTCATGCAGTCAAACAGCACCGAGACCCCATTTTAGATTTCAGAAATGCCCAGATTTAGTTGGTGGAATGCCAGGCTCTAGGTTCATTTTACCATTATTTGGGCCCTGCTGTGTAATACTGGAAACCTTAATCTTTCAGGGCCTCAGGTTCACATATGTAGAAAGGAGTTTGCATGGCCTTAATGGTCTTGAGTGAAAATCCACCTGTACTACAAGGTACACGTGCAGAACCCTGTTGTTAACAACCTTTTCTGCTGTAGACACTGGCATCTTGTTTTCTAGATAGGATACTCCCTGAGCAGTTTGGGGGATCTTGAATTCTCAATAGCAAAGTTACTACCTGCCTGTTATACTCTCTACAACAGAAGTCAGTTGGCAGCACACGTGTACCTGTTAATTTCATATCCAGAAGCTTGCCAACACCAAAAATATGTGTCATTCAATATTAAATGTCAGAGCTAAAAATCAAACTGCCCCTTCTGCACTTAAATGCACCATGTAAAATTTACAGGGAAACTGTGTCAGGGAGAATGCTAACCAGATTGAAGTGAGACTCCTTCCGTGAGCTATCACGATGGTCTTTACATGAATGTCATGATGGGATCCACTGAGCAAGAAGTACCAGCCACTGAAGAAATCAGAAGGCTTCGACCTCAGTGAAATGCCTTGCATGCCAGCGTGAAGAGGGAGTCAAGATACCCCTTTAAGAGCAACGACAGGCTGTTTCAGCTAGTCCACCTGCAATGAATAAGGTGTCCCTCTCTCATGACACTTCTGGATCCCCGTGTGTAAACACTCAGCCATGTCCAACACAGACAATATACTTCTAACTCTCCCAGAAAATTCGGAAGTAAACTCCCGCTTTATAAACAGGTTAGGAGGGAATTCTTAGCACAGGAGTTTCATCAACCCCCTTTTTGTCTTGTGCCCACTAACTGGCACGGGAAGGCTTTCTATAAATAGAATTCTTTTCGAAATGGCAAAAGAAATTTCACGTGTAGCCCGAGTGCCCCATCCTCACCCCCTGCTCTCATCCTAAGTGTTTCAGGAAAGCCCTGCGAAGGCCCCATGAGCTAATGATTCCTCTGGCTGACAGCACAGTCACCGCAGAGCCCTGCCTCCCCCACAGCTGCAGAGCTCGGGGATCAGAAGAAAGGCCAGGAGAACGCAGTGGACCTCTGGTGCCAGCGACCACTCATTTCCAAAAGTGGATTAAGTCACCTGTGCTCATGGCTCGTAAGGAACAGTCTAGAAAGGCCTTACTCCCCCCACCCCATCAATTATCCAGTGCACAGTAAATCCTCGTCTCTCCCCTTCAACCAGACTGTGTTTAAAATCCAAGCTCGTGCTAACTCTTAGAACGAGTGCCCTCTGGCCAGAGTTTCCCAATGCGCGGTGACGCCAGGGACAGAGACCCGCGAGGACGCAGGAAGCGGAGCTCCAACTTTCCAGGCGGGAAACAAAGCACTTTCCAGACAGGGAGGCCTCCAACCCCAGGGACCCCGGGGCTCCTTTTCGGGATTAAAGAAAAAAAGCGAAACCCGAGTCTCCGAACTCTGCAGCACCGCACTACGGGGAAACCCGAAATCGAAGCCGGAAGCTCGCGGAGGAGCCAGCCCGCAGCGGTCCCACGTGGACCCCGCCAGGCTGGAGGGGAGGCCGCGGGGCCGGGGCCGGGGTCGGGGCGGGGGTCCGGGCGGCGGCGGGGAGCCGGGCGGGGACCCGGCGCGGGGCTCACCTTCACGGGCGCGGCGGCCCCCGAGGCCATGTCTGCGGAGACGGGAGGCGGAGAACCGAGCTGCGCGGGGCTGAGCGGAGCCGAGCGGCGCGGCGCGGCGCGGCGCGGCGCGGGGCCCCGGCTCTGGCTCCGCCTCTTCCTCCCCGCGCCCTCCCCATTGGCTGGACGCCCCCCGCGGCCTCCCCATTGGCTGGCCGCGGCGCTCTGCGCTCCGCCCCCTTCCTCGAATGCTCATTCCCGCCCCCGCCCTCCAGCAGAACTAACCATTCTGCAAGCTGTGATTTATCAAAGGAGACCCAATTAGGTAGGCAGTTTAGGGGTGCTGGAACCTCCCCCCAAAGTGAATAGCTTTCTCATGGCTAAGCACAGGAAACGTCTGAAGGACCTGGCCCTTATCTCTGCTGCCCCCCCCCCAAGTCCTTCCACTCCCTTTCTAGAGAATTCCAAAATTCCTGACCCCAGACTCCAGGCATCGGGAGTAAACTGACTAAACCAGCCACCTATCTATCCACGACATTTGAATTTCACACGTAACCAAATATTTTCCTTCTGAGTTTCTCCCAAGGACTTTAGATTCTTTTCAGATGAAGCACAGGGTTTGGAGTGTGAATGAGGTCACTCTATGCAGACTTGTCGCATGTTGAAAAGGAGGGTGCTAAAAGTTCTGCCCTGCTTTCAGGTTTTGTACTTTTTACCCCAATAATTCTTGAATAAAAGGAAGACAAAATATCAATTAGTCAGTGGTCTTCTTTTTGGATTGGTGTGGGGACAACTGGATGACACAGGATAAATCTCCAGGGTTGATCTATGAAAGCCATAGTCTACCTACTCTTTGTTTCTTGTTCTAATAGATTCCCCTCCGTTAATGCATACAGTTAGTTTTCTGAAGATAATTCCACATGAGTACCCAGACCGCCTTATAAAAATTCTGATTTATGAAGCTGTACAAATAATCAGTGGCTTACTCCTTCTCTTTAAAAAATAATCTTTTATATATGCTTCCTTAACTTCTGGCTGCTGGGATGGTGTCATAAATAACTGTCAAATCAGATGTGGAGTAATGGTCCTTCAATGTCCCACAATCCCCTTGTAGGGGAGAAACTACAATTTACTTCTTTAAACATGACTAAATTACATAACATGTATGAAGAGTTTCCAAACCATTCCAGGACTAGCAAATATTTGGAAGTATTCACAAAAAGTACACAATGTGTCCACTCAGCCAACTATACTATGAATCTAGTGTCCTGACCAATGTGTCTGTGTTGGATTGGTTACCATGGTGGCATGTAAACCCTTCCTCTGGAGATATAAAGGCTGGCAAGTTGTCATATTTGAAATAGTTCACAGTCTTCAAGATATATGAAATAACAATTCTAAGTGACGTTAGGAGAACCCTTACAGATCTCTACTTGTGAGTGACTCAGATGTTTTTGCAGTACTTCTTATGCTTTTATTTATTTACATTTTCAAGACAGCATCTCGTATAGTACAGGCTAGCCTCAAACTTGCTATGAGGATGATCTTGAACTCCTAATCCTTCTGCCTCCACCTCCCCAGTGCTGGAGTTACATGAGTCTATACTTTTTACAATACTTCTGTATCACAAATAAAACAGGTAGGAACATGTCCATCACTTTTGTCAATGAAGTAGAATCTGTTTTTGGCAGTTTGGTGAAAAAGCGAAAGCTCTATTAGCAAGCAATCACACTGTAAGCAAAATACCTTAAGAAGCCAATAAAAACAACAATAATAACAATAACATTTATCATTTTAAAAAATTGCCACTTCAGAATTTTCAGGCCCTTGCAGGTATAATGACTATAAAAATGTCTGAAATGGTATAAATTCAAGTTCACAAAAATCCTCAATGCCATCATTGTGCAGCATGATCTTTGGGAAAAAGTGATCACAAAGAGATAAAATATTTTAATAAAATTATCAAGGAAAAATTTCCAAAGGGGGCCCTCAAAAATAATTTCTTTCTCCTCTGCCCGAGAAGTGAGAAAAATGTATTTTCAAAGGAATATTAGTGATTGGTGTTTATTAAGGTAAGAGGAAAGCATTCTACAGATACAGACCAGAAGCCTTAAGGTAGCATTCTGCAGGAAAATAATTTTTTTGAGTAAATAAACAAGAAAATTTTTTTCCTTTTTTTTCCAAGGTAGGATCTCACTCTAGCTCAGGCTGACCTGGAATACACTTTGTAGCTTCAGGCTGGTCTGGAACTCACAGCCATCCTCCTACCTCAGCCTTCTGAGTGCCCAGCTTTAAATAAAAGATTTATCTACAATCCAAGTTCTTTAAGCACCCTTAGCTATAATTAATAAAAATTTATGGTCATGTGTTTTCTTTTTGACACTATAGTATGTAAGCTATAACATTCAAACATTAATATTTTAATAACTATAGGCTTAGATGTTTTGTCACAGAAAGTCTAATCAGCTGGGCCCCTCCAAATTTCTCATGCTTGTCATATAGGTAAGTGATTATCATTTACAGAAAAATATTAAAAGCTCCATTTTCACATTGGTTGAAATTCAGTAGTCTGTGACAAATGTAAAAAATATGATCTAAATCCAATTTTAAAATACACTTAGTGAAGGATATTGTACAGAGGAATTATAAATTACATAAACTTCTTAACAATATATCAGGGGCTGAAGAGATGGCTCAGAGGTTAAGGTGCTTGCCTAAAATCCTAATGACCTGGGTTCGATTCCCCAGCACCCACAAAAGCCAGATGTACAAAGTAGTGCATGCATCTGGAGTTTGCAGTAGCTAGAGGCCCTGGCATGCCCATTGTCATGGTTTGATCCAGGTGTCCCCCACAAACAATTGAATGTGTTCTGATAGATCGATCCTCAGCTGACGGCAGTTTGGGTTTTACAACCTCGATGAAGCTGTGTTGTCAGGGGCGGGCTTATGGGGTTATAAGCCAGCTTCCCCTTGCCAGAGTTTGGCATACCTTCCTGCTGCTGTTTGCAGTGCTGTGGCAGAGGTGATGTCCAGCCCTCTGCTCATGCCATCATTTTCCCTGCCAGGATGGAGTCTCCCCTCGAGTCCGTAAGCCAAATAAACCCATTCCTCCACAAGCAGCTTTTGTTTGGGTTCTTTCTGGGCAGCAACTAGAAAGCTGACTGCAACACCCATGCTTTCTATACCCCGCCCCTCTCTGCTTATCTCTCTATATGCTTATCTAGATATACTTTATATGCTTATCTCTCTCTGTCTCTTTCTCTCTGCTTATAAACAAATAAAATATATTTAAACATGTCTATATCAAATTTAGGTGACAATTTTTTATAATGACCTTTAATGAAAGTGCAGTATTCAATAATGGGATGTAAGTTGGTGTCTGTATTTCTAGCTGGGAGCAGAACCACCTGCTTTCAAATGAGGTTAACAAGATCTGTTTTGTTGATGTCTGCTTAGAATCTGGTGTGTTTCATGGAGTCCCCCTTATTTGTCTTGTAATCCGAGTTTAGTTTTCTTCATTTCTTCCGATTCCCCTTGACCCTTGGCTTAGCTAAAGAGTACTCTTATCTCAATTTACATTTGCTTTTTTTCAAAGTTCACTTCAACTTGTATCTCTCCCATCACTTATGGAGTCTCTCCTACAGATGACTTAAATTGTATAAAATCTGATTAAGTAGTCCTTCCAGAGTTCCAGTTCCCCAGAATAATGCTGCACATTAAGAAGATATGCTGGTTGCCAGGACAACCATATAAACTAGAACCCCAGAATCCTCACATCTCATAAGACAGATTTTGTTATTTCTGTTGTAGGAGAAGCAAAGTGCAAGATAAGGTCCCAAACCCCATATCTCCTTCTGTGAAGGAGAGAGGATATTCAACCTCGCTCTAAGGAAACTGCTGTGCTCTGTATAAAAAATAGCCAAGAAGTTGAAGTTCTCAAATATAATTTATACCACACACAGTGATAGGATTTTCCTAGCCTGTCAAGAAGGGAACCATACGGTAAGGCTCATACGATGGGTCCTCTGTGTCTTCTGATCTTCATTCTACTTTTATTTTTTTTCTTTGAATTTTTTGAGACAAGGTTTCATACTATGTCCCAGGTTAGCCTAGAACTTATTATGTACTTTAGGCTTGCCTTGAACCTGAGCTCCAAGTGCTGGGATTATAGACATATATCACCATGCTCTGTTTTTCACTTTTAGAACACAAAGACCACCTGTGTGCAGTGAATAAAATGAAAATATAGAAATAATTATAAGACGACTTTCCTTTCTTTCCAAATCTATGTCTGGGCCATAAATAAAATCTTAAATTGGGAAGCACTACGAAGTTCCCGACCTGGCCGCCTACCTGGAGCCTTTGCCCAGTGGCCTCGCAGCTGGAGGGAGCCGGTCAGGATGATCACCGATGTGCAGCTCGCCATCTTCGCCAACATGCTGGGCGAGTCGCTCTTCTTGCTTGTCGTTCTCTATCACTACGTGGCAGTCAACAATCCCAAGAAGCAGGAATGAAAGCTCGCTTTCTCCGCCCCAGGGTTCCAGGACATAGTCTGAGGTGTGAGGGGCCTTCACACTTCACTTCATCTCTCCTACCCATCACAGCATACAAAGCAACTACACCTGGATTTTTCCAAACAACTTTTATTTCCTCCAAGTCTTCCTTAACCCTATGGAACAAGAAGCTGCCACTGAATAGGGCCCAGTATAGGGGCTGCTTACTTTCTACTCCCTCCCCCCAATACATACATACATACATACATACATACATATATATACATATATATATATATATCTTAAATTAAGTTGAGACAGGGTTATACTTGTCTTCTGAACATCTCCCAGAGCAATATAAGCGAGGTAATGTTTGTTGAGAGACATGCATTCTTTTTTTTTTGAACTTTTTGTTGATAGCTTTCATAAAAACTTACAAAATTCTCTTTTAAACTTTAGAAGACACAAGTTTCTTGAAAGTTATTAAAGAAACAAAAGTAAGGCTTCTTCTCATTGGATTTTGTAGAGAACACAAGTGCAGGCATGGCTCAGTTGTGTTTCCTGGAAGGCAGCCTGTCAGTAGGGGGAAGGATGGAAAGAAGCTCAGGGGAGCTAAAAGCAAACATCCCTACCTGGAAGGGCAGTGCAGGAAGGAAATTCCAGAGACTCGGGAAGCCATTAAGTCTGGGATAGGGTTTCAAGACTAAAGCTATATAAAGGGGGAGAAAATTTCTCTTTTGGCCCTTGCCTGTTTGCTGATGTGTGTGTGGTGCTGGTGATGGTTTTTCTCTCTCTGCTTAGACTGTGAAAAGGGGGCCAATCCTCTTTCCCCATATGGAACTTTCTCTGGATCTATAGTTTCAATAAATCTTTACTCCCCTCCAAAAAAAATTATAGACACTAAACCATTATGATTCCTTCCCCACCCTCCTTCACATCTCTTCCCCCTCTCAATTAGTCTCTGTTTTGTTTTGGTGTCATCATCTTTTCCTCCCATAATGCATAGGTATTAGCAGACATTGTGAAGTCATGAATATCAAGGCCATTTTGTCTCTGGAAGTTTGCATTGTAAGCAGTCCTACCCTTCCTTTGCCTCTTACAATATTTCTGCCACCTCTTCTGCAATAGACCCTGGGCCTCAGGAAGTGTGATAAAGATGTCCCAGTGCTGAACACTCCACTGGAGAGATATGCATTCTTCCGTAATCCTCACAGCTAGTAAAATGGATACTGTTACAATTTTCAATTTAACAGATGAGACTGAGAAAAGTTGAATCACTCTCAAACCATCCTTCCTATTTATATGCCTCTTTCAAACATTTTGTTGTTAAGAAGCTTTTATTTGGGGCCTTCAGATCTTTCTTCTCTCTCTTCTATCAAAAATGTCAACAAGACTTATCATTCTTGTTCAGTTGTACATGCTTAAAAAAAACCTTAAAATATCACCTTATCCCACATACTTCCCTCCCAGGACATGGAGAAATCAAGTGGAACCTGAGCTGGAGACCTCCCTGATGGCTAGCTGTTACACTGCTGACAAGTGCCATGCGGGCTTCTGGGGAGAACAGTCTTAGCCAGTAGTGGAACTGGAGAGCTACATAACTATCGAGGCAGCCAAGATGTACCCACTAGTGCAAAAGTGGCTTGCTTGGTATGGGGTAACCAACTGCTCTATGACTGGATTCCTGCTCCACAGAAGAGAATTTATGTCTTGTACTGAAAATATAGTCAAAAGTGTATGGCTGAGGTCAATGTCCTAGGAGGGAAGATATCATTGTTGTTTGGCTAAATGAATGTGTTGTTGTGCCTATCAAATTGACCTCTAAATATTTTTATTTATGGCCACAGGTAGTGCTGTTCTCAGTTTTCGTCAGAGAAGCTTCCTTTCTAGTTGGCAGTGACTACTGTGGAGACTCAAAATTGTTACAGCGCTGAGAATACATTGCTGTTGCATATTCAGCACTAAATGAAGCATCTATCACCCCTTCTGAGGCTCAGGGAATATTGTGGACGAGGTGTTGGAAAGAATGTAGGAGTCAGAGGACAGGAGAAGTGCTTTGTAAAGATGCCTTCTGGACATGAAGTATCTGCTGCTTTCGTGACCTCACAGAGATGGTTGGTACTTGTACTCTCTTGAGCCATTTCATCATGGATAGGGGAGGGGCTTGAAAGAAGACACCAAAGGACAAGAGGGTCTAGTTGGAAAGATGGGAGGTAGGGAAGGGCACAAGAGAAGGTAACCGGAGGGAAGGAATTATGATCAAAATACATTACATGCATGTATAAAAATTGTCAGTAATTTTTAAATGTTACCTTAGTCAGAGGCAATTGAATTTTACACGGAAAAACCCTTAAACTAAGATAGTGAAGCTCTAGGTAGAATATGCTATTTGAGAAAGTGCAAGGGTAGGTGTTATTATCACATAACACGCATGATGCTGAAAACATTTTAAAAGCCTAAAATTCATGGACCAGAGTTAGTTGGGAGTTATTCTAAATCTATCTTAATGGCAGAGGCTGAACTGTTACTATATTATTCTTCCCAGCCTGTAGGCAGGCTTTATGATAAGTGCTCAAGAGAGAAAAACATGTGACCCACACACTCCTCAACTCTTCAGGACTCCCAACCTGGTGAAAGAAGTCAGAGAGAAGTCAAGTATTATGAAATAATGTGAGGTGTGTAGTTAGAGACCACGGAAGCACAGACCAGGACACCTTTCAAAGTAGTTCTGGGGAAAGCCATACTTCAGGAGTCTTTAGGACTAAACCAAGAAATTAAGGAGATAGGCAGTATTTGTGGTGTGTGTGTGTGTGTGTGTGTGTGTGTGTGTGTGTGTGTGTGAGAGAGAGAGAGAGAGAGAGAGAGAGAGAGAGAGAGAGAGAGAGAGAGAATAGGCATGGAAGAAATTGAAGTTGAAGTGCTGGAAACCTTCATTAGATGATATTAATTAACCATGTGGTCCATTGAAATTAGGAACAAAAATGATCATGTTTGATTGTTACAAAATTGTATTTGGGGCTGAGAGATTGCTCAATGGTCAGAGCTGCTTGCTTGCAAAGCCTTTCAGCTTGGGTTCAATTCCCCAGTACCCATGTAAAGCCAGATGCACAAAGTGGCACATTCCTCTGGAGTTTGTAACTGCAAGAGGTCCTGATGTGCCCATATTCTCTCTCTCCTCCCCAATAAGTAAGTAAATATATAAACTTTGAAAAATTATAGTTCATTACTTTATCCTTATGATTTCAAAAATTGTTGTTTCTAGGGTTGGGGAAATATCTCAGTCAGTAAAGCACTTGTCTTGTAAGCATGAGGGCTTGACTTTGATCACCAGTACCATGTAAAATGCCAGCCATGGTCACACACCCGTAACCCCAGCCAAACTAGCTTAATCTGTGAGCTTCAGGTCAATGAGAAGCACTATCTCAAAAGCAAGTAGCTGGCATTTTTGAGGATTACTCTCAAAGTTGTCCACGTGTGACCACACACACATGAACATGTGTGTACATGCACCCACACCACACCATGTATGCACAAATTGTTTTGAGCCAGAAGCCCTCTTTCAAGAGGTGAGCCAGGCAGCTTTGGTGAAAGAGACTGACAGTCCTCCCCTTAGAACAGCCTCATCAGCTGCAAAGCTAGTTGTGGGTTTTGGTAAACAGTAATTCCTTCTAATGGAAGAGTCAGCAATGGACAGGAAGACTCAGAGGACTAGGGCTGGGTACCATCTGGAGAAAGAATCTATTGTTCAAAACTGAGCTATCCTGGGTATCTGAGAAAGGGATTCAACACAAGACATAGCAGTGGACAGCCCAGAGCAGAAGACAGCCACAGGAGGCAGTTGTGAAGGGTGGCAAGACCAGAAACTGGAAAGTTGAAAAGCATAGATATTAGTAGGCTTGGCTCAGGAAAAGAAGTGCATACGTAAAAAAATCTAACGATTTCTTCAGTTGCTGAGAGCAGAGCTCTTCAACTGAGAACAACCCTGGAGTTGGATAGCCTGAGGTTACCAGGTTGATCCCTCTTTGTTGTCACCTACCTGCTATTCACTGATATAGAGCCTGAAAATTCTAAAGCTGCAGCAGTCGACTTGACACTCACAGCTGCATCCCTACAGCAGGGTAGTTAATACTTAGGATGTCTTGAAAGAATGAAGACAAAAGTATGCCTTCTGCACAGATCTGAGTGCTGATCTGAATTTGCTTCTCAAACTCCCAAAACAGTTGAGAGAGAGAAATTGAAGATTCTAGAAGATGGAAACACCTGCTATGCTCATGGATTGGAAGAATCAATATTGTGAAAATGGTTAGCTCACCAAACGCCATCTACAGATTTAACGCAATCCCCATCAAATTCTAATGCCATTCTTCACTGAAATAGGGAAACAACCCCAGTATTTTGGGGGTATATTTGTGTGGGGGATATACATATGCACATGTGTGTGCATATATCTGCATGGGTGCATAAGCATGCATGGGTGGAAGCCAAGAAAATATTGGGTATCACCTATCATTCATCCATGCTATTTCCTTAAAATGGAGTCTCTCATTGAAACTGGTATGCCATTTTTCAGTTCAATTGGTTACCAGGAAGCTCCAATGATTCTACAGTCTCTGCTCCCCACAGGACTGGACTATAGGTGTATATGGCCTTACCCAACATGGTGAGAAAGATGTGTGCATTATGAGATAGATGTGTGCATGATGAGACAGATGTATGTATGGTGAGACACTCACCACACACACACACACACACACACACACACACACACACACACCTGTCTCATCATATGCAAAACCAACTCATGTTTAGATTAGTGATCTGAACATAAGATCTGAAAGTTTGAAACTTGCACAGGAAAAACACTTCAAGTAAAACAATCCAGGATGAAAAGCATAGCCAGGAACATTCTGAGAAAGACCCCAAGAACACAGGAAATAATCCCAAGAATTGTCAAATAAAATGGCAATGGCCAAATGAAGAGGCAGCTTGCAGAATGGGAAAAAAAATCTTTGCATCTATACATCAAAGGATTAACATCTAAACTATATCAAGAACTTTAAAAGTTGAATCCAACAATCCATTCAATAAATGGACGAAGAACTGAGTAGACAGTGCTCAAAAGAAGAAATAAGAGTGGGGGAGATTATACCATGTGTACAGGCACTTTCTGCACAAGCCTGAAGTCCTGCGCCTGGATTCCCAGAACCCATATAAATCTTAGCATGGTAGCAAGTATCTGTAATCCTAGCCCTCATACAGAAAAATGGGAGGTTGGAACAGAGGAATGAATCCTGGAAGCTTGTGGGGCAGCTTGCCTCGAACATGTTATGATAAAGAAGAAAAGACATGGGCTGGAGAGATGGCTCAGTGGTTAAGGCACTTGCCTCCAGTGTCTAAGGCCCTGGGTTCAATTCCCCAGGACCCACATAAGCCAGCCCCACAAGGTGGTAGCCCCACAAGGTGGTAGCCCTGGTGTGCTCTCTCTCTCTCTCTCTCTCTCTCTCTCTCTCTCTCTCTCTGCTTGAAAATGAATAAATAAAAAAAAAAGAAGAAAAGACATGACTAAATCTTGACAGGTTGACAACCAGAGATTAACATTACACTGAGTTAATGACAAATGACCAAAGGAACAGGTACTTTAATTAATCATTTTGGTTTGGGTTTAAGCAAAACAGGCACAGGGGTGCAGTTGGGCAATCGGGGTGACTCCTAATGTTCTATACCACCATAAGGCTATGATTGACAATTACTCAAATATTTCAAAGTAACTTGTAAAGAGGATTTTGAATGTTCCAGACAAAGGACAAATGCCAGCGGTGACAGTTATGCCAATTATTCTGCTATGATTAGTAGACCTTGTACACGTGTATTGACAGACCGTATTGCACCTCATAAATATGTGTGAATTGAACTAAAACCCATAAATGTGAACACTGAATAAAAGCTCAGAAATGCTAAAGAGCATGAACAGCAGGGGGCAGTAAAAGTTTGCTTGTTTTTCCAAATTTGCATTCAACGTTGTGGACTAGCACTTAGTAATATCAGCTTCCTGTGTTAAAGAAAACGAGAGATGGAAAAGAGGGTGAAAAGTGTGAAGCTTAAAAGTCAACTATATGTGATAAGTGTATGTTATTTTTAATGACTTCAGTTGGTTGTAAACACTGCATTTGTTTTTTCGTGGCTCTTTCCTGAAGAACCCCAACAGCTCATATGGAGTTAATATAATGATGACCAGCAGGTGGGAGCATTTCCCATGAGGCAGGACAAGAACACCAGCTCTTGGGGGAGAACAAAATATGTATATAGGGAGGGGATGAAATCTTTATTTAGAAGTTAAGTTAGTGAAATCAGTATTAGAAAATCAAACCTAAAAATTAAATATGAAACGAAGGAAGGTAGAATTTTAAGTAGAGGTAAATAATTCATTTTGAAGCAAAATGATAATTAAAATGTCAAAAATCAAGCTTAATCATTACAAATGGTGAACTGCTATTGATGGCCATCCTTTGCATTCTACGGTGAAATTTTATTTTATTTTATTTTAAAAAAATATTCATTTTCAAGCAGAGCGATGAGAAGAGAGAGAGAGAGAGAGAGAGAGAGAGAGAGAGAGAGAGAGAGAGAACGCACTAGGGCCACCACCTTGTGGGTTTGGTTTATGTGGGTCCTGGGGAATTGAACCCCGGGCCTTAGGCACTGGAGGCAAGTGCCTTAACTGCTGAGCCAACTCTCCAGCCCTATGGTGAAATTTTAGACTATCCTTTTTCAGACTTTGTAATGCCAGTTAATTCACAGATGTTAGCCAAGAGAAAGACAATGCACACAGACGCAATGCTAATGCGCACAGATTACTGGTTAATCTCATAAAATGATTTCTTAGTGTCCTTGACTACATTATTTAAGTGTCAACAGAGCACCTCAGAGTCTCTTATGCATTAACTGGTCTTTACAATTTCTAAACACTTAGCTGTTTTAGTTGGATATTTGTAATCAGATAAAAACAAGAACAATGTCTGAAGTCAAAGTCCTTGTAGTGCAAAAGGAAATCAGACCCACTGGTTTGTGAGAGCGACAGTGCTTGACCCGAAACTTCAAACACGCCTCTGAAACTCCCATCTGGGTGAAGGAGCAGAGGCCAGGCTAGC
The DNA here is from genome assembly GCA_004024765.1 of Zapus hudsonius. Taxonomy (NCBI): domain Eukaryota; kingdom Metazoa; phylum Chordata; class Mammalia; order Rodentia; family Dipodidae; genus Zapus; species Zapus hudsonius. The sequence goes on from PVHP010021905.1 coordinate 18,052, forward strand.
ACTCGGTTCCTTTTCAGATCTTTCATTCCTTTGCTGTACAGATAAGTAATAACTGCTTGAATGGGAATAAAAAGCATTCCTCAGCATTTCTGTGTCTAACAAAAAATCTCCCTGTCTTTGCTGTTTGATTTCCCACATGAAGCCCAACTTGGATTTCACTACAATAACAAAGAGCACTAGAAAAAAACAAAAGGGCATATTTGCTTAAATTGCTGTTTGCACCAAAAGAAAGTGCCTGATGGGGTTATCACTGGGGCAGGCTGCACTTTGTTGCCAGCACCGCTGAAGCAAATACGGGTGAACTCAGGAAGGCTGGATGTGTGCAGAGTCTTTGAAAGCCACTGTTTTTTAATAAATTTCTTCCTAAAGTTTTTTTTCTAAACACTAGTATTTGATTAGCAATGGAAAAGTACATAAGAAAAGTATAGGAGATATTGAAGAAGGGGCAGCTGCTAGGGAATAATGCTTACATTTTTGTATAATTTTTTATTTTTTAATTAATAAGTAGACACTCTGTATGTACATGTCTTATGTTGGTACCCCCATTTCCCTCCTCCCAGCCTCTATTCCACTGAGGACCCTCCTCACTGGGGTTGCTGGATGCTCCATGGAATGGAGGGCTATGATTTGTACAAGCACCCAGCAGCAGATTGGTGGGGGGGAGAGGTTAATGCCTCTAGATATTCCCTCCACCATGGCTCTTATATTCTTTCTGTCCCCACTCCTCCATAAATTTCTCTGAGCCATGGTGGGTGAGTTTTAAGTCTGCTTTCGTGTTGAGCTCTTAAGAGTCTCTGGGTTTCTGCTTTGGATTGTTTTGAGTATCCTCAGTGGGTGTCTATCTCCATTACCCTTGCATAGGTTGTCTGATTTGCTGTGAAGGCAGCACTCTTGCTCATCTCACCACCTCCTCTGTGGTTTTACTTGGGTCCTAGACGATGTGTTATGGGTGGTTCATCTCCTACCTGGGAGTCAGCTATCATTTCAAGTCTTACTGGTAGAAATGGGTTGTCCACGGTTCTCGCTGCCTTCTGAAAAATACAAGCAGATTCTCCAATGGAGAGTGAGATCAGCAAAGGATAAATGGGACAATCATTATTAATTTGATGAGATTTTAATGGGTATAGTCTTTCTTTAGGACCATGGTTAGCGGGAGTCTCCTTTTGGAGTCTGGATTCTTGGTCTCTGTAGGAATTCGGATCCCAGTTCAGGTTAAGGTTTTCTTGCCACTGAGCAGGTCTCTTAGCCAATCAGATAGCTGTAAATTACCCACCCCGGTTAAGTGCCACTATTACACAGGTAAGTAATTCTTGCCTTACTGTTCTCTGCCGTATAGCACTGGCTTCTGCTTTCTCCAACCACTGTTGACCAATTTCCCCTGGCAGCTCATGTAGCACATTTTAGCACTACATGGTCTAACCGTCTGGGAACTGTCTTCCTTCCAGGTTCCTGTGGTGTCTCTTAGTGTTGGGTGACAGCAGCTGTGGCGTCTCCAGCAATAAGGTTTTATCTTTTGCCAGGGGTGGGTAATCAAGTGCTTTGTCAGAAGCCTGTCATGTTTTGGGGACCTTGTAATTCTCTCCAATCAACAGCTCAATGTGGGAAGTAACTGATTTCTGGCACAGGGAGCTAGCCACTTGTGTAAGAGTTAAGCCTCCATCCACCCCTTTCAGAGCCCTTCTTACCAGACAGTACCCCCATATTCCTCTAGAAGGTTCTATTGTTGAGCCTACTTTCCAAGAGTAAGGATTCTATGGTATCAATTCATTTTGGATGTAGTTTTGTGTATATCTTCCCTCACCCTCCCATTTCCTCCCCCAAGTCCTTCCATACCCAGTGTCTGACCCGCCATTCCCATGTCAGCTTGCTTACTATTCAAGCTTAAACTGATTAGGCATCACAGGTGAGGGTGAATATTCAGTGTTTTCTCTCTGTTCTTATGTGAGGTCACTGAGTATGATCTGTTCCAAGTCCATCCACTTTCCTGAAAATTTCATTCTGTCATTTTTCTTTACTGCTGAGTAGATTTCCATGGTGTAAATGTACCACAACTTTGCTATCCATTTGTCCAGCAATGAGCATCTGTGTTGATTCTAATTCTTAGCTATTATGAATTGAGCCCCTATAAACATGGTTGAGCAGCTGTCTCTCTATATTGGAGAGCGGAGCCTTGAGGGTAGATGCCCAGTAGAGGAATAGCCTGGGTCAGTTGGTAGTTCTATTTTCATCTTTTTCAGAAGCTTCCACACTGATTTCCATAATGGTTGTACAATTTTTCACCCCCAGCAGCATTTAATGAGGTTTCCTTGCTCTCTACATCCTCACCAACATCTGTTGTTGGTCGATTTTTTTAATGATTGCCATTTTAACTGGAGTAAGGTGGAATCTCAATGTTGTTTTGATTTGGATTTCCCTGATGATTAAGGATGTTGAACATTTTTCTTAAGTGAGAATTGGCCATTTGTATTTCCTTCTTTGTGAATTCCCTGTTCAGTTCACTGCCCCACTCTTTGAATGGGGTGTTTGATTTTTTATTACTTAATTTCTTGAGTTCTTTGTAGGTTCTAGATATTAGTCCTCTGTCCATGGTGTAGCTGGCAAAGATTTTCTTCCAATTGATGATGGTCTGTTGGCTCTGCATATGATATGCTTGTCTGTACAGAAGCTTTTTAGCTTGATGAGATCCCATTGGTTGATTGATGAATTTACTGGGGTTATGCTTAGGAACTTTTCCCCTACTCATATCTCTGTAGAATTACCCCTATTTTTTATCCCAGGTTTTTAAGAGTTTCAGATCTTATATTGAGGCCTTTAATCTACTTGGAATTTTTGTACATGTTTCATTTTTTTACATGTATTTATCTAATTTGTCCAGCACCATTTGTTGAAGATGGTGTCTTTTCTTCAGTTAACCTTGTTGGCACATTTGTCAAAGATCAAGTAGCTATAGTTACTTGAACTAAGGGCAGGGTCTTCAAGTCTGCTCCATTTTTGTCTGTCTGTTTTTAATGCCAGTACATTGCTGTTTTTGTTACTATGACTTTGTAGTAAAACTTTAGATCAGGTATGGTGATACAACCTGAGGAGTTTCTTTTGATAATGATATTTTTGAGTATCTGAGGGCTTCTGATATTCAAAATAACTTTCAAGACTATTTTTTTCTATCTCTGCAAAGAATGAAGCTGGGATTTTTATTGGCATTATTTTGAATCTATATATTGCTTTTGGTAGAATTGCCAAGTTCTCAGTATTAATTTTACCTATCCAGGAGCATGGAAGGTCTTTCTATCTTGTCATATCCTCCTCAATTTCTTTTTTGAGTGTTTTTATGTTTTCAATATATAGGTCTTTCATTCCTTGGTGACTTATTCCAAGGTATTTGATTTTTTTTGAAGCTATTGAAAACAGGACGTCTCACTGGTTTCTTTTGTGGTATGCTTGTCATCCTCATATAGAATGCCTACTGACTTTTGTGTGTTAACTTTGCATCCTGCCACTTTGCTGATGGCATTTATCATCTTTAGTAATTTTATGGTAGAGTCTTTTAGGTCCGGTATGTATAGGATCATGTCATCTGCAAATAGGGAAGGTTTGACTTCTTCCTTTCACTTTGTATCCCTTTTATGTCTTTCTCTTATTTTATTGCTTGGGATAGAACTTCAAGCAGTAAGTTGAAGAGCAGTGGTGAGCGTGGACACCCCTATCTTGTTCCTTATCTCAATGGGAACTCCTGAAAACTTTCTCCATTGGGTATGATTTGGGCTTTGTATATAACCTTTATTATGTCAAGGTATAAGCTCTCCATGCCCAGTCTCTCCAGTGAGAGATCATGATACAATGTTAAATTTTGTCAAAGGCCTTCTCTGCATCAGTTGAAATGATCATGTGGTTCTCATTATTAAGTTTATTAATGTAGCAGATTACATTAACCAATTTCCATGTATTGAACTATCCATGCATCCCTGGGCCGAAGCCTACTTGATCAAGGTGGATAATACTTTTAATGAGTTGTTGAATTTGGTTTTCAAGGATTTGTTTTTCAGAATTTTTTCATCTAAGTTCATATTAAAAATATTTTTATTTATTTTCTAGGAGAGAGAAAGTGAGAGAGAACATGCCAGGGGGCTCTTTCTACTGCAAACAAACTCCAGATTTATGTCACTTTGTGCATCTGATTTTACATGGATACTTGGAAATTGGACACAAGCCTTCAGTCTTTAAGCACCTTTAACCACTGATCCTTCTCTCCAGCCTGGAACAACTTGAGTTGCAGGCATATCTGACAGGCAGCTTGAAGAACAGATATAACAGATAATAGGGATGGAAAGGGAATGGGAGGGTGGGGGAGAGGCACAAAAAACTAAATCTAAAATGAACTGGTACCATAGAAGACTTCCTCCTGGATAGCAGACTAAAAGATATAACCCTCAATAGGTATGGGGGGATCATTTGGTAAGAAGGGTCCTGGAGAGGGTGGGATGTAGCCTAATCCTCAAACATTTACCTTTGGCTTATAACTCCCAGTATCAGAAATTGGTAATAACCCACATTGAGCTGTCGATCAGAAATACCTACAAAATCCTCAATACAAGACAGGTTTCTGTCAAAGCACTTGATTACCCATTGAAGGTAAAGAGTAAGACCCTATTGTGAAGACACCACATGATGCCTACACAGAATATTGAAAGATCCGGCTGAAATTTGGAAGGAAGACAGTTCCCAGATGGATAGTTTATATAATGCTGGAAAGTGTTACATGAACTTCTGGGGGAAATGGCCAAACACTTTGTAAACCAGCAGAGGACACTGCTATATGAAAGCCACCAGCTTGACAAGATGTACACACCTGTACAATAGTGGAACCCAGCCTATTTGGGAAACAATGGCTTGCTGATTGGCTAGGAGATTGCTCAGTGGAAAGAAACCCATATCTGAAACTGAGAACCAAGTCAGAATCCTAGGGAGACCAAGACCATGGACTCCAATGAAAAGATCCCACTAGTCTCTGGTCAAAAGAGAGGCTACACCCATAAAAACCTCTCTAAATTAACAATACTAATCCCATTTAACTTATGTAGATGTCACTCTCCATTGGAGAATAGGTTTTTCTTTTTCAGAAGGCAGCATGAATGAAGTAGATAAATCACCCTTCACACATCAGTCAGGGCCCAGGTGAAACCACCAAGGAATTGGTGAGATGAGCAAGAGTACTGCTTTCATGGCGAGCCTGACTACTGGTGCCAGGGTGATAGAGGCAGACACTGAAGATACTCAAAATGCACCAAAGAAAAAGTCCAGAGGCTGCTGCTAAAGAGCTCAACACAAAAGGAGTTACCCACCGTGGCTCAGGGAATTTTGAGGAAGAGGGGGCAGAAAGATTGTAAGAGTCATGGGGTGGGTGGAAATATTCAGAGGCATTGCCCCCTGAATGACTGACTGCTGCTCCTACTTTTATTTTCCATGTGCAAAGTATGGTGAAGAACCATAGGTGGTGAAAGCCACAGCCTTTCATCCCAGACTGTTGAATCTCATTGCACTCTCTTTCAGTTTCCTCATATGTTAAATTAGATGCTTACATAGAGTTGGTGTGAGATTTAAATTTATATTTAGAACTTAGAATAAGGTAAGTAGCCATATGTGATGATGATGGTGATCATGGTGCTATATCAGGAGCCACATTAAGTGATGAGAATAGAGAGAATGACAAGATACTGTCCCTACTTTTGGTAAGTTTAGAGGCTTTTAATATAGTCAGGTAAATAAGAGCAAAATATAGGTATGATTCTGAGAGAGAATAGTATTTTTTCTTTTTTAAAATATGGGCTTTTAAGTAGGAAAATATGTATTTTCAGAAAACTTGGTGTCTGGTACTTTCATTCTCTCTCCCTGCATAGTAGACATGGATGACTTAAAAGAAGAGGGGCTGATACAAAACAGTACTTATTATAAGACAGCAAGTTTCCTATAGTGGGCTTATTTCCTTTAGGCTTTCCATCTAAAATGTGCTCTAAATAGTAAAGGCAACATCTCATTTTTGGGTAACCTAAGTTTTTTTTTTTTAAAGATATGTTGTAAGCTGTACTGATAGACACAGATAGACTCAAGGCTTTTCTGGTTTATTGTTCAGGCCCCTGGGAATTTAGCAGAGGTAGAACAGAAGCAGCTGTGCTCAGACCAGATCACAGGGATGCACATGCTCATGAGGCATCTCACACTCATTTCTTTTGTCTCCAGGGAGTGGAAAGACAGGGAAGTTCAAGATGAGAGGAGAAACAAACTCATTCTTTACTCAGTCTTTGGATTTTTGCTAAAACACTAGTCGCTTCCTGGTGGGAGAGTTATGCTAGATATAATAGGATTCTCCAGAATATATATATATATATATATATATATATATATATATATGTGTGTGTGTGTGTGTGTGTGTGTGTGTGTGTGTGTGTGTGTGTGTGTACACACAAATACAGATACAGACAGATACCCTATGAGGCAGCTTGTTTGGTAGTCAAGGCAATGAATTTGGTAGTCTCCTTAACTTGTAGTCAAGGAGAGAAGTGTGGTTTAAATATCTCAGGTATAATGAGTTTAGATATCTCAGGTATAATGAGAACCAAGAAAATGACTAGATCAGAACCAATAGAATGTATATATGTTGGCATATACATATTTATGTGTATGCAAATATGTGTGTATCTATTTATACTTCATTGTGGGAGTTGTCTAAAATTTTTGGGCCTCTAAGGTAGCATTGCAAAGACCCTGGAAAGAGTTGATGCTGCAGTCTCTAGTTTGAAGAGTTTGGAAGGAGAATTTCTTATTCCTTGGGGGAAAATAGTCTTTTCTGTTAATCCCTGCAATTGATTGTTTGAAGTTTACTCACATTGTGGAGAGTAATGTGCCCTTCCTTCAAGGCTTCTGAAGTAAATGTTAATCACATTAATATGGAGCACCTTCACAATAGCATCTAGATTGTTTAATGAACAACTGGCAGCAGGGTTTAGACAAGATGATGTATGAAATCAACATCTGGTTTATTATACTTAATAGAGAGGTGTGGAAGACCCTTCTGCCGAGCTGTACTCAATTCTGAGAAATGGATTTCAACTTGAGATTTATATGTGGCATTCATTGAGCACCTACAGTATACAAAGTCCTTTGTCAGTTCTCTGCATTTAGAGGTTTTGTGACTAATGCTAGTTACTTGGAGCAGGAGTGCAGATGCAGACAGACACCCTGGGAGGCAGCTCATTTGGTAGTCAAGGCACTGAATGTGGAGAGGAGTACACTAGTTTAGATGTGTGACATGGGCAAGTTTTCATCCTTCAACATCCATTCATTCATTGCTAGATCTATTTCAGCCAATCTCTCAACTCCTTGAGGATCATTGCATTTATCTGTTCAAACAGCATAATTAATAACTACCCCAGGGTTTAATGAAATAAAATATATTATGTTTTCTGATGCAGTGTAAGTTACCAAAAGCTGTTCTTTGCATTCCTTCTTTATCATACTGCAAAGTGGAGCATGAGAAGCCATAATACAAAAGGCAGAGTGAGCCCTGTGACCCCAAACATGAACACCACACAGAGCCAGCAGCCTGACCCAGGACTTCAGGGAACAGCTCTGTGGCAGGTGAGACTTCACATTGATCTGATTTTCTAAAAACAAGGTACTGAGCCTGAAGTCTAGAATCACAATATGAAATTATTCAGTGATTTTTTTCACTTTTTCAATTCACCAGGCCACATTCTCCATTTATTGATCTGAGTTTTGAATCTAAACAATGTTCTTGAATTTTTACAGTCAGTGCTTAGAAACTCCTAAATGGTCCAAGAAGGCATTGCAGTGATGCAATCAGAAAGTTCTTATATCAGACATGTTTAAATGCATAAATTTGAACACACACTTCATTTAATTTCCCTGAACTACATTCAAAACCAGAAAACCCAAACTTGCTCACATTTCTATTATGGCCTCTTAGCTCACTTGATAAAAGTGGCAGGCTATAATTTAACAATAGGTTCCATGCTAATTTGTAGGCTGAGCTGACATCATATTACTATATTCTTTTTAAAAAATATTTTATTTGAGAGAGAGAATTGGCACACCAGGGCCTCTAGCCACTGAAAACAAACTCCAGACACATGCGCCAGCCACCTTGTGTATCTGGCTTTATGTACTGGGAAATTGAATCCAGGTCCTTAGGCTTTGCAGTCAAGTGTCTTAACCACTGAGCCATTTCTCCAGCCCAATATTAATTTATTCATACTGCATTCTATGGCATGTGTTTTACTGTGTACCTATATTAGGTACACAAATGACCAGTGGGGAAAAAAGAGAAAATTTTATGGTTTGTTGATGGCTTCTTAACATTGCATAACTCCACTATAGTTTTCTGGATTGTTTGGGGTGCTGAATGTGGGCAGTGTCATCCCATGGGCTGGGGTCCTGGACTGAATAAACAGGGTGAAGGAAGCAGCCAGCTGAGCACCAGTTTTCACCTCTCTCTGCTTCCTGAATGCAGAAGCAATGCTCCTATCACCCCACCTTCCCAGCCACAAAGGACTGAGCTCTCTCCCTCAAACCATGAGCCAAAATAAATCCTTCCATGAACTTGCTTCGTATCATGTATTTGATTACAGCAGTGACAAGATTAATTAATATAATATTTATAGCAGTATGACATGTAGTGTGCCTTATAAATTCTCTCCTTTAATTATCAAACCAGCATGAAATGGGTGCTCATACTATGCCCATTATATGGATGAGGAAATGGCAGCTGAGAGGTGATAAATAGCATGCCCATAGCCAAAGTGGTGGCTGATGCTAGAATCATAATTGGTCAAAGTGTGCCTGAGCCCAGAGGTTATAGTCCTACCTATTCCATGCCTTACGTTGAAATATGGAGGTCAAGTAAAAATAGGATTTAGTTTCTTGGTCTGGTCCAGTTTTATAACTGTTCCTCTGGGGTATTATTAAATACAGCCTTCCCTTTCAAAATTGTCCAAGATTGGTGATCATTTATAAGGCACGCTAGCAATAGGGTATACTCAATGAGTGACTAACATTTTAGCCTTCAAGAGGCTATCCATCTCGTAGAAGAAATCAAGCTGAAAACCAATAATTGTAATTCAGAGCAGAGCCACAAGAAATGGACAGAGTTTATGGCCCAGAAGTAATTGATTCTGATCTGTGGTTGGATGCAAACTAGTCTCTGGACAGAAGGAAACGAGAGTGTGGTTTTTTCCCCACATTTTCTCTATGAATGCCCAGGAAATAATTCCTGAAATGGGATCTCACAGCTGGATAGAACTGACTCAGTGTGAAGATCTTCTAACCTTCCATCTCATATTAAAATGAAATCCCAGCTACCCTCCCCTAGACTGGAAGACCTCAGTCTCCTATGGCGGGCAGCGAATGCTTTCCAGACACTCCCTCCATGATCACATCAAGGAAAAGCCGAAGCAATGACTAAAAATAATACACTTTAGGCTTTTAAAACCTAAGCTTGGGACATCATTCCTAAACCTTTGTTCAAGCTAACTACTTGACTAACAAATTTTATTAGAGTCACATTTTACTTAAAAATGTCCTCGTGATAGTCACAGTGAAAGCTTTTTAAAATGCCTTTTCCAAGTGAAGGAGGGGAAAAATAGTTACCAAAGTAGAAAAGGTTACAAAGATCAGATTCAGTGGAAGGAGGACAGGGGAAGGAAATAAAAAGTGTTTAAAAGTCTTTTTACTTCAATTTCATCAAAAATAGAATTACTAAAAACACCTGCTTAATAAGATTATTTTAGGATTATGTTAAATGTGCAAACCTCTTTGAATAGTGTTTGTATATTGAGTGCTTAGTAAATATTAACTACTACCATCTTTAGGTTATATTCAAAGGTAGTCCATTTTATAGTAGTTTGTATATTTTTATTGAATGTGATTTCAGTTTACATACAGTTTAAAACTTTTTTCCCTTTTGTTTCTATAAATAGTTTTTCCATGTGGCAATATGAACTTCACAGAAACAAGTACGTATGGATTACATCACCATTGCTCAAGAATTACGCACACCCTTCATAGAACCTACTATATGATCCCTTTACTCTGATGTGCAGTTAACTCTTCTGTTGGTAGGTATATGCACGTGGGTGCACATGTGTACATGTATGTGGTGGCCAAAGATCAATGTTGGTGTCTTCCTCTCTCTTCTTCCACCCTGAGACATGGTCTGTCATTGAATCTGGAGCTCACTGATTAATCTAGACAGACACCCAGAGTCCTCCTCTCTCCTTTCCAGTGCTGGGATGACAGATGTGCAACAGCAACCTGCCATTTTACATGGGTGCTGGGAATCCACGCTCAGGTGCTCATGCCCATGCAGAAAGCACTTTAAAGACTCAGGGAACCATTCTCCAGCCCCCGCTTTACTTCTTATTCTTCTCTTAGAAATAATTCTACAATAAATATCTTGGACCTTTTTAAATTCATTCTATTTTTTTTCTTAGCAAGTAGGATTGTTAAAGGTAAAATTACAAGTGTCTTGTGAATATTTTACAGTCCTTCAGTAGCATTTATATTACCATTTGATAGCTAAAACTAACTTTAAAAATGTTTAGTTATTTATTTGAGAGAGAATGAATGAATGAATGAATGAATATGGGTATACCAGAGCCTACTGTCATTGCAAACAAATTCCAGATTCATGTGTCATTTTGTACATCTGGTTTTACTTGAGTACTGGGAAACCAAACCTGCCTGGGCTATCCAGCTTTGTAAGCAAGTGCCTTTACTGAGCAATCTCCTCAGCCACAAACTAATGTTCGAATTGAAGTTTTGTTTACAATTTACCTTTCTTTAAAAAATTTTTTTCTTTATTATCCATATATTAGATACATTGATTGAGTAAATAATGTGTTGGTATCCCCAGCTCCCCAATTTCCCTCTTCCCTGCCCCCAGTCAGCTAGATATCCTCCTCCGTGGGCAGTCTAGATCAGACCATGGGGTAGGGGATCATGGATAGCCTAGGAGTCAACCCGGTTCCACCCCCTTTGTATGTTGTTAATGAGGGGGGCCATGTCTGAGAGTTCTCCCCCACCATGGCTCTTACAATCTTTCCAACCCTTCTTCTGCTCAGTTCCCTGAGTCATGGTGGGTGAGTATTAAGGCTGCTTTATTGTTGAGGTCTTAGGTTCCTCAATACTTCTGCTTTAGGTTGCGTTGAAGATCATCGGTGTCTGTCTCGCTGGCTTATCCTGGGTTGACTGATTGGCTGTGGTTACAAATCTCTTGCTTATCCCACCACTCTCTGCGGAGGTTCCATGTGGATCCTCCATTGTAGGTCTGGGGTGGCTCATCTCTTGCCAGGATGTCAGCTATTGGCCTGCAGTATGTTGGTAGGGTTGGAAAGATCACAGCTCTCTCGCTGCCTTCTGAAAAATACAAGAGAAT
>PVHP010021906.1:0-28907 GCA_004024765.1 Zapus hudsonius
TATAAGGAATAAAATAAAAAGAAAACAACAAAAAATAGAAAAAGAAATACACGCTAGTGCCCGGGAGGGGTGGGATAGACAGAGGGCGGGAGGGTGGGGAACCGAAACAAAAGGAAATCCACCGAAGGACAGCCTCAGGCTCCGGTGGGCAGACCCTGCCTGCCTGGACGACTCACTGCCTCTTGCAAGGGCTGATCAACACTGGTGGCTTCCAGTCCTATGGATCCTGTGCTCAGTGGTGCCTGGAATTCAGCGGGCAGTCTGGATCCCTGCTGAAAACCCTGGCCCTTATTTCCTGAGGTGTGCAGCATGTCTGCTAGTCAGCCATCTTCCCCGGAAATCGACTTTTTATAATTAACTCAATCTAATGAAAAGTGGTTGCCCATGGCAGCAGGTCATAAACATACTGTGTTTTTTTTTTTTTTGAGGGGCGAGCTTTGAGGATGGATATTGCTATTTACTGCATGCTGACACAAAACTTTATGCAAACAAAATAAAACCTCAAATTTTTGATCCTTTGACATCAGCCTCCTAAATTCCAAAATTACAGGTAGACATGACATATTTCATGACATGTCCTCTAATATTTCAAGTTAGCATATGTATTCTAATGATGAGGAATTTGCTGGTGACACATTTTGGTACTCACTTTATCAAGTAGAGTATAATGTATTAATAGGGCTGCTTACTAAAATATTTAAGAGGTTGAATAACTGATCTTTATGCTCACATTCAGGGCTTTTACAAGATTAAAGTTAAAAATTAATTTCTAAAGAAATTATCTGGAGATACTGAGTTTCAGGTAGGTCAAGTGAACCACTGGAGATCTTCATATCCTTGAATCAGGCAATTATACAGGCAGATTAGTCCAGTGTCAATCAAAGGGTGAAAAAGACTCAAATGATTCCAGGTGTACAGAAACTTCCTCACTGGATTTTTGCTGTGTTTTTGACCTGTACATGATGGCTGCTGCTGGCAATGATACAGCAAATACAGAAAAATAGCTGAAAAAAATACCAGATCTGTGCAACATGATGTCATGTGTTATGTTAGCAACAGCTGTTACTCAGAATATCTGCCAAAGCCACATTAGAGTGTAGTATTCCATATGACACCAGGGCTTATGCTTTTATATCTTTAAGGATTGGCACACCAGTGAGGCAAAAAATGCTAATAATTATCTACAGATATAACATAATGGTATTCAAGGAACAAATATAAGGACAGTAGTATTTTGTAGAGTATATGGATTACTTGGGATTATTTGGATAGTTTTTATTTCTCTATTTGCTGATTATAACAACACTGTTAGATAAAAGGAAATGGGGACACTTAAATTAGCTCAATTTTAGAGTTTAGTGGAGGAAAAAGTTGAAAGTTATCAATGTAGATTTTTTTTTCATTTTCTATTTATTTCCCTTTTCTTAAAATATCCTCAATATTTTAAAAGTTACATTTATGCTGACACATGACACTATAGTAAACTACTAATTTAGCCTAGACTCCCATCTCTACCCCCCCCACAGTCCCACATAGATTTTATTCTTCATTCATCTAGAAAGTTTAGTTTAATTCGATTTATATGCAGAACACATGCTTTTAGATTTCTCAACTTAAGAAAACTGATCTCAGTAGCCAATTTAAATTTTATTTTAATTAGATTGTCTTCTAACCTTTCACGGGAGAATTTGGCTTATGACTTGAACATAAGGTATAGATAGATGTAATGCTACAAATAACAATTGAATTTTCATTATGCTTTTCAGCTGAAATTCAATGGCAATCTTCTACTTATCACATTATTAGATATGGTAGGCTTTGAATCAGACTGCTAAACATCCAATGTGTGTATTATCCCTTCCTATCTATAAGGGATCTTTAACAAATTACTTGACCTCTCCAAGAATGTGGTTCTTTATCTATCAAAGAGAGAAATAATGGTAACTAATTCATGAAGTTCTTGATACTTAAGTTAGATAATACAAAAAAAAAACTTTTGTAACAGTACTTGTTCATAGTAAATGTTTCAAATTTTCAATCATTTTATATGATTAACAGTAACTTTAATAGAAATATAAACTCTTCATGGCCATATTGAATTTTCAAACTATGTCCAAAAGCATTTTATTTGAACTTGGGGACACAGGATTGAATTGTAAAGTAGAGAAATCCTATATCAATTCCATTTTAAGAAATGAGAAAGAAGACACAGAGAGTATTTATGAACACTGTTTTTTTTTATATTTTTATAGTTTCTTGGCTAAGGCAAAGTGGTAACATAACAAAGTTTTATTTTATTTATTTATCTATTTTTTTTGTTTTGTTTTGTTTTTAGAGGTAGGGTCTCACTAGCCAAGGCAGACCTGGAATTAACTACGTAGTCTTAGGCTGGCCTTAAATTCATGTCTAGCCTCCTATCTCTGCCTCCCTAGTGCTGGAACTAAAGGCATGTGCCACCCACTATGCCTGGCAAGCTTGAGATTTCTGTCTTTCTAAAGGTCTTTGCTTTTTTCTTTTGACAATATTCCTGTCCTTTCAAACAATTTCAGAAAAGTATACAAAGGAAGTCTATTCCTACTAGTTAAGAAATAACCATATTGTGTATTCTAGTTCTGATTAATTAATCAAGTTACATATATGTCACATTATAGTCAAAACTTTTTTATATACCAGCTTCAAGTAATTCATATCTATAATTCAAAACAATGTGTAATTAAATTAAAGCCTTCTTTCTGAGAAGTTTAGGAGCAACAGAACCAAAATAGCAGTGAGCACACCTTGCAACAGTCTTTTTTAAAACTTTTTTATTGGCTTAGAATTATATATATTAACACAACAATATGCTCAATATCACAAGTTCTTAGATAAAGCCATTGAATCCATGATGACAATCCCTCATATGCATTAGATAGTCCCCCCCCCCATGACTCTTATATTCTTTCCGGCCCCTCTTCCGCAAAGTTCCCTGAGTCATAGTGGGTGAGTTTAAATTTTCCATAGTTATTAGGCTTTTAAAGTGTCTGTAAATTTGTATTTTGGACAATTTTTGGCACCCTTGGTGCCTCTCTCTATTGTCATTCTCTAGGTTATCTGCCTTGCTGTGGGAATAGCTCTTTTGCTCATCATCTCACTTCCTTAGAGGTTGCATTAGGGCTCTAAATGGTGAGTTTGAGGTGAATCATCTCCTGCTTGGGTGTCCCCCACCCCCATCAAATCAGGTCCCTTTTGGAGTTCAGTTAGGTTGGTCACTGTTTGGTGGCTGTAGCCTTTCTGAGGACCTGTGGTTAGTGATGACTTCCCAATGTAGGTGGGGTTCTTGGTCCCCCTTCAAAGTTTCCTTGGGTTCCCTTGCCAGTCTTGTTTTTTGAATGTTAATCTACAGAAAAATGTTACACATCTCTGTAGAAATTGCCGACTCTTGAGTAATAGATGATATATTTACAAAAAATCCTTCAATGCCTGTTAAAGAGTCAGGAAACACAAGAATAATTAAACTAAATGGTAGGTGTGTGGGTTCATGAATAACAACATTATCTCTTGGATAAGTACTAATTTATTTTACTTGGTTTCCTTTTACACACACCTACCATATATGCACAAGTGAATAAATGATGACAAATAGTCTTCTGTACAAATGAATTCCAAATACTATGTAGCTACTTCCCCATCATAAAGGTTTAAATAATTACTTATTTTTTAATTGTATTTTTCATAGTGAGTTTTCTGTAGAAAGAGTGCAATGAGCAGAGAGGAGTAATCATAAAATGGATGAAACATGTATATTTCATGTCAGTTTATCAAGGACAATAGTATTGGTGATAAATGACATTATTGATATATACCATATTTTTATGTGATAGGAATGGTATTTTACCTCTGTCTTTTTATCTGTTAAAATTATAACATAAGACTAACATTTTTTTAAAAAAGAGAAAAGTACAAATTTATAGAAAAAAAAAACTTTACATAGTAAATACCTAATTCCATTTATGAGTAAATGGAATGTGATATCTGGCATGGCACCCCTCAGTAACAACATACTAGGGCCAGGAGAACCTGGCTGAATATTAGGCTATCCATGGTCCCCTGTCACAAGGACTGATCCAGACGACCCACGGAGGAGAATATCCAGCTGATTGGAGATGGGGAAGTGGGGCATTGGGAATTAGGGATAACAACTCATTGTTTGCCCACTAAATAATGTAACTCATTATGGACAATAAAAAAGTAATAATAATAAGTGACATGTAACAGAAAGAACAAACAATTTGAAACTAAACTGCTTGAGGGATTCTAGTGTGTAAATCATGAGGACTATAATATTTGACAGGTGTTCTAGTCAGTAGTAAGAAGGAAAATGGCAGAAAGATCAAAGAGGAGCAGGACAGCTTGCCAGTGCTATGAAAGCACATTTGTTGCTTTCTGTCAGCTGCTGAGGCAAGAAGTGATGCCCAACTAATACAGACATCCTTTCCAAGCCATAATGAAGCTTCTGTTTCAGATTCTAAGCAAAAATAAATTCTTTCATTCCATCAGCTACTTTTGGTCTAGTGTTCTGTTCTAGAAACCAGAAGTTAACTATAGAAGTAATGAAATAAATTTCATAGACTATTTTTCTAGGTACTGAGTGAGATAATCTATTAAGAAGTAATGAAATGGTCCTTGGTAATAATCATGTAATATATACCAAAGATTAAAATTCAAATCAGAAGTGATAGTGGTATAAATAATTGATAGCAGAATATTTAGAGAGAAGTGAATGGAATGACAGCCATCATGAAGGTTTAAACAGTATAATTTACTTAGGGTGGGGTGGAAGAGTTGAGGAAGACTTTGTCAGTTATGACTCCTGAGTCTCTGTCTATTCTTAGTGTCTATAATGTGTAAAAGTATTAAAATTAATGCAGTTTGTTTCTCACATATAAGATTTGGAAATTTTTACTGTACAATGTGATAGACTCTGAACAGTTAAACTTATTTGGTTTACTTTGTACTATATGGAAGTTGTTTTATAATTTTATCTGCTTCTATCACAGAATGGAGACTGTTGAGGAGACTAGCAGAGGAAGGTCTTAAGGGCTGTGCCTATACTTAATCTCCTTGGCAGCTGACATTCCACTGTGAGAACCATATGGCACCATGGGGAAGCGGGATAATAGGGTGGCCTATATGAATCCCATAACAATGGCCAGGTGGAGAGGCCCAGCACAATCTTCAGTCCCAACCATCCAAGATTATCTGAATCGACCAAGGCCCACCTGGGAAGAAGTGAAGAAACAGTT
The DNA here is from genome assembly GCA_004024765.1 of Zapus hudsonius. Lineage (NCBI taxonomy): Eukaryota > Metazoa > Chordata > Mammalia > Rodentia > Dipodidae > Zapus > Zapus hudsonius. The sequence continues at coordinate 5,283 of PVHP010021906.1, forward strand.
AGAAAATAAAAAGAAAGGCTCCAAGCCTTAGCTGAATTTAAAAAAGAATCAACCAATATTGGAAGAAAGAATTTGAGAAAAGCAGAGAGAAGATATTAAGTGGAAATGTGAACTCATCCAAAAAGAGACAGAAAGAAAAAGAAAAAGAAGAAATCTTGTCAGTATTCATCTTCTTCATCAAGCTCTGATTCCTCAAGGAGTTCTTCAGATTCAGAGGATGAGCCAAAGAAACAAAGAAAGAAGAGATGGAAAAACAAGTACTGTTCCCACAAATCATCTGAAATGTCTGTGTTGGAATCAGAGTCATTGGGCAAGGAATAACTAAAAAAAAAAAAGAAAGAAAGAAAGAAACAGAAGTCACAGCATGAACCTGAAAAAGAAAAATATATACAAAGCTCTACCAAAAAACTGGAAGAAGGCTTGTCCTAAGGCTCAGCCATGGTCATCTGATTCCAAGGTAGAATCAGAGGATGAAGAGGAGGTACACACGAGAAAGAAGAGAAAACACGAAGAGTTAGAGAAAGCAGTGGGGAAACCAAGAAAAAGAAGAAGAAACATAGTAAGAAGAAGAAAAAGAAGTCTAGCTCAAGTCACAATTCATAACATCAAGAGAAAAAAAACACAGGGTTTCTGTATTTAAATTTAAACAAATTCTATAGGGAACATCAAGGTTAAAGCTAGAACATATTTCCCAAAAAGCATGAGATACCCTGTGTTGGTAGAGTGATTTCCTAGACTTTGAGTTGCCAAATGCCAGAAAGGGCAATATTTGTTGCCTGCATCTTAAATGTTGAGTTTTGTTTGTTTGTCTTTCCTTGTAATAGTAATTCTTCTGGGAACCAAAATTGTTGTTTTACTAGTGGTAAAAAAAACGTATGCAAGCTGCAAAATTATGTCACAGTTTTGAAGTATAGTGCAATGAAACACTGATGGACTTGCAATGGACGTTTATGAGAGTAAGATATACATTGTTTCTTGCTAAACCACTTAAAGCTTGGTTCTTTTTATGGTTATAATATCACCTCACATAATCTGAACAGTAACAGGACTCTAGAATGCATTTTATTATTTACGTTAAATAATTTAGGGGTCTATCACATATACCTGACTATTAGACACTGAACCCACAGATATCATATATATCATAGTGGACAAACAAGTTCATTAATTGCATTCATTTTCTCATGATAACTCAGGAAGATGTTGGCTTAATATCTTACTTAGAAAACATTCCAGGAATAAGTTTAGAGGCAAGTTTTAAAAATACTCATGGCTAATTGATAATAAAAAACATTATTTGGGGGATAGAGAGATAGCTCAGTAGTTTAGACACTTGCCTGCAAAGCCTAACCACGCTGATTTGATTCCCCAGTGCTTATGTGGAGCCAGCTGCATCTGGAGTCTTCAGTGGCTGAAGAACCTGGCACAACCATTCATTTTCTCTATCTCTCTCATCTCTGTTTCTGTCTGCTAACAAATAATAAATAATTAAAATATTTTGAAGTGTAATTATACATGTTACAAAGAAAAGGACTATGGAAAAATATAAAGAATAATAGTCTAGTTAGGTATAAGTGAACATTTAACATACAGTCTCCAGATTGAAGCATAATTATTTTGTCTTTATGCGAAAAGCACTAAGATTATTTTTAGATTTTTTGCTTTCTGTAGTTAGAAAACAGAATAAATTTATTCATTTAATTCTGTCTGATCATTATACTAAAGGAAACAGAATATTAATAAGGAAAAAGAGAGATGGGAATCTGGATGCAATCTGGATTAGGAATTTAATTGTAAGCACAAAAAATTTGAAAGCACACAGACTGAGATAAAAGTTTATATTAGAGATAAGGATAATGAGTAAAATCTTGGATTCTGGTTTTATATCTTGTGATATCTTAGTAATAAGCAATTATTGATTTATTTAGAGGACAAAATTGTATAGTTGACAATATATTTTGGTAGTCATTTTCTGTTTGGTTATATTTCACAAAATATTTCTTGATCTGTGATGTTTGTTCTTACTTCATGCCTCATGAAAATTGTAGTCAGATATTCAGACATACCCTTGTACTTTAGATTTAAACTGACTTTCCTTTTTTTTTCCTCAGCTGCAAATAAGATTTTTCTTTCATCAAATCAGGCTAGTACATTTTCTTGACTGAAACTAAGACAAATGTCTTATTTTAATTATAAATTAAGATATATATGTATGCTTAATATGTGTTAAGATCTTAGCTCTCTGATGAAGAGTAGGTTGAAATGCTAATTTTACTATTTCTAGATATGTGACCCCAAAGTGAATCTTTCTCTTGTATGTGACTCAAGTTTCTCATACACAAAATTTAAACTGGCCAGGAAAGATGTACTCATAGTGCAATAGTAGTAAATTTGCTATGGCTTTCTGATTGTATGTAGCCTGCTCTACAGTAAGAAATTCATGCATGGTACTGTAAACTTAGTAAAAAGCCCATAGATCGGGAGGGCATAGGCTCACTAAGCAGTATACTGTTGTTTTGTTAAATGACTTAGACATAACTATCAAATCCGCTTCTTAATAACTGTGTTTATGACCATGGATTAGTGCTGCTGTCAGATTATTTTTTCTTAATATTTTATTTATTCATTATCAAGCAGAGAGGGAGAGAGAGAGAAAGAGAGAGGGGGGAGGGAGAGAGAGAGAGCATGCACCAGGGCCACCACCTTGTGGGTCTGCCTTATGTGGGTACTGGGGAATTGAACCCGGGGCCTTAGGCACTGGAGGCAAGTGCCTTAACTGCTGAGCCATCTCTCCAGCCCTGTCAGATTCTTTTTGCAATGAGCATCAGTAACTACAAAGTCTCATAACAGGTGAAAATGATGAGAACAAATGACAGTTGAATGATCAGTCATAAATCTACCATTTATGCCATCTCTTCCAAAACCCAGAGAATGTCACAAAAGATGTAGTGGAAAGAATGTAAAAGTTAGGTGAAGAAGAGTGATGTGAAATGCTAACTTTCAGGCACTGCATGGCTAGGGTTCTCTGGAATTCAACTGTTTCCAGTTACGCAAGAGCTGCACAAAACTTGACCATCAACATCCATTATTGGACTACAGTTGAGCTTATGAGGCACAACCCCTGCTTGAAGATCTACACGCAATTAAAGGCCAATAGAATGAAAGAGACATTTTCTTTTGTGGTGTGAACACCAGTAAAGTTCCTATATTTCTGTTAACAAACTCCTCACCTATGTTCCTGCAAGTAACTCTACTGAAATGCATTGAATCATGAAAGAAGGATATGAAAGTAGAAAGGGAAAGTAGAAAGCAGTTTGGAAGAAGAAAGAATAGGAGGGAACAAGAAATAGTAACGTGGAGTAAGTAATGCCAAAATAAATATACATATGAAAATGTCATAATGAAACCTAATTTTTATAATTAATACATACTAATAAATCATTAAAAGAAATTGGGGCTCTAGAGAATATTGGCTAGTAAAGCAGATTTCTTTGACATGGGAAAAAGAAATCAGAAAAAAAGCATATTATAAACCTCAAGAACTATTATGAGATAAGATAACACTTTAAGCATTTAAGTAAATTTCTGGCACATAGTATATGTTCAAGATTTTTTTCTCCTTTTTAAAATATCTTTATTATGAATAAGTAGATACATTGTATGAGCAAATCTTGTGAACATGCCCCTTTTTCCCTCCTCTCTGTCCCCTACCCACTGGGGTCCTTCTGTGCAAATACTTGATCTGTCCATAGGTTAGAGGGCTATGCACTGCAAGAGAAGTAGTCGTTTATTTTTCCTTTTTCATTCCTTTTGTTATTTCATTATCTTTATTGCTTTGTATAGCTGTAATTTCACATCCACCTAGGGTGGAGTCTAGGATCCAGCCTAAGAGACACCTCCTCCAGCCAGAAGGCTGGAGAAAACTTTTAATACACTTTTGAATCTTTTGGTGGATATTCAATCAAACTACCACAGGCAGGTAGCAAGCACTGGGTGGATGTGAAATTCCAGCTATACAAATGCAAAGAGCAGTCAGAGCTTAATTCCGGAGTTCCTGCTGTTTGCTAGTTAATTGGAGTTGGAGTGTGCTGGCTGGAGGTACAGGTGATGTTTTTCTATCCCTGCTTGGATTTGTGTAAGGTGGCCAGCCTCTTTTGTCATTCTGGAACTTCCCCTGGATCTGTCACTTTAATAAATATTTTTCTCCCAAAACTGTGCCTTGTGTGGAGATTCATGCCAACAGCATGTGGCTGACTAAGACAGATTTGGTACCAGAGTGTAGGGCGCTATTGCTGAGATGAATCTGACTATGTGGAGTTTAGTCTTCAGAGACTTGTTTGCTAGATGAATGGACATGGATTTGGTACTTGCAATTAAAGATGCCTTCCAAAATGGTAAGCCATGTTTAAGGGGCGATTCTGTTGAGACTTTGAAAATGCTAAATGCAGAGAGAATTGCATTTGGAGGTTTGGCTTGTGAACGTTCTAAGGGGATGGAGACTGCAAAAAACTTGAATGGAACTGTGTACCTGGACCAAGGGTACACATGCATCCTACTGCCCAGAGAGTTTGACCATGGTTGAATTTAAGAAATGGACTGTTGCACTTTTTATGGATATGATACTGAGAATTTAAGATTTAAAGTTGGAAAAACCACAAAGCAAGCTTAACTTACTGGAACAGACACTGGCTTTTGATTACAGCCCTATGGCTATACATTGAAACAATGGAGAGATGTTTGAGGTGTCTCCACCCAGGAAGGAAGGAATAAAATACTGTTCATACTTTTTTGAAAGGAGATAACTGAAAGGAAGAAACCTGCTCTTTGAGGTCATGATTTATTTTTTTCCCTGGATTAATAACATGGCTGTGTCCTGCATACCTGGTATTGCTTTTGGAAGCATGAGGAATGCATGCATGGAGTGGGTCATGAAGGGCACACAGTTCCAGGAGTCACTACTGAGATGCAGTATATGGAACAGGGTGTGAAGTCCCTGATTGACCTGTGAAGCCAGTGGAAGGTGAACTATGGTTTGCAAGGAGACATGGATATATTTTGGATATACCAAGAATGTGCAAGGGCTATAATGGAGTGCTGTTGATTCGGGATAGAACTTTTCCCAACTATTCAGCGAAGCGGGAGGGACAAAATTGGAACATCCAGAGACTCTCAGTCACTGGTTGTGCTATCAAACTTGTGCAGATGTTGGCTGTTTGCTGATGTTTGTTGAGTTTACATTGGCCTAGTTTTTCCTTGTTATGCCTCATAGCAGTTGTAATTGTTTACTCTTTGCCATTATATGTTAAATGTTTGTAACTTGTTTCAATTTTACAAAGTTTACAGTTAAAAGATAATCTTAAGTTTCATATAAGGCTTGGGACTTTTGAACAGCCTTAAAGTTGATAAAAACTGTGGGACATTTGAAGTTGGACTGGACATAATATAGATGGCTATACATCTATTGAGGGTCAGGGGTGGATTGTGGTAGTTTGAGTGAATGCCCCTCAATAGATTCAAAAGTGTATTGAAAGGTGGTGTCACCTGGGTTGGATCATAAGCTCCAGTCCTAAGGTGAGTCTGAGGTGGATGTCAAATTCCAGCTATACAAATGCAAAGAGCTCTCAGAGCTCAAATCTGGAGTTCCTGTTGTTTGCTAGTTAATTGGAGTTGGAGTGTGCTGACTGGAGGTGTAGATGATGTTTTCTCTCTCTGCTTGGATCTGAGAAAGGGGTCCAGCCTCTTTTGCCATTCTGAAACTTCCCCATGGATCTGTTACTTTAATAAATATTTTCCTCCCAAAACTGTACCTGGCTTGGAGATTCATCCCAGCAGCATGTGTGAACAGGACGTTGCCAAAAGCATTTGTCCTTTGTACACTAGTATGTTTAAACACATTATAACCAAATATTCAAGTAACTTAGGGGCTTTGCTTCAGGAAAAGTCCATTCACTGCATTATTTATTTCTTGCCCATTGAAACAAATCACTATTGACCACTACTTCAAGCAACATCTTGTGTCTCACAGTATAGTATCATAACCTTGAAATTAGTTTTCTCCACTTGGCTTAACAAATTAGTCATCGGTAGGCCATATAAGGTCTATGAATTTTGTGGTTGTGGACACATTACTGTAAAATGCATCTCCTCATTGAAGATATTTTGAATGAGATACATTGCAGTGGATAAAGTAATACTTTAAGTTCATAATAATGGTGTTGACACAAACTTCAGACAAAGAAGAGAAATCCATACACAGAATATGCATCTATTCTACCAAGGAAAATGTGTTTCATCCTTCCTAAGGAAAGGAGTTCCATGTAATAAATTGGCCGCCAGATTGCCTGCAAACCTATTGTAAATAAAATGATATGAGAGGATAAACATTGTCTTATTCTGTTAACAAATTGGGCATTGAGAAGTAGTAATAGACATGTCAGCTCTAGTAATGCAAAGACTTAAAGTGAAGTACGTGTATTGCTTCCAATTTTGCCATTACGTATATGTATTTCATGTGTTAACATATTGAATACTCATCAAAGTGACAAGGTAAAGAGGCTTACTAACATGACAAATCAAGTCATGTTGTCAATATGCTCACCAACACATGCTCTAATATGGTGTTGTATGGTTGGCATCTGCATAGGTCGTGAATGTCTTCCTGCTTTGAGACCATTGTAAAATGTCCATTCAATTATCAGCCTCAAAGAACTCTTTGTCACTGATTTTCCATATTGGGTTCCTTTTTGACCTCTAAGTAATCAGTCTTTGCTCATGAACTGATATAGATCTATATATATCAGTCTATCTATCCTTCCATGAATGCAATGTCAAATAAACTACTGAGTATCCTGCCAAATGTAAGGAGTTCCTTTCATGGTGATTTTCAGACATACCTTCTTAGAGGTATTGTCATGCCAAGCCATTTCATCTGTAAATGGAGCTTACACATTAATTTCATCATGAGTTACTACTCAACAGTAACTCCTCATAAAGTAATAGTTTATTTGATGGAGAAGTGGGAATGCAGTAAAATGTAATAGTTTTTTTTTGATGGAGAAGTGGGAATGCAGTAAAACAAGATATCATTAGATTATGAGAATTATTCATAAATTTATATTAATAAATTTTTGATATGTTCTTTTTTACAGCAGCTTTATACTCATGACAGTATTAGGCAAAATTGCAGACTTCTTATAAATCTTCTAATTCTGCATATGTAAAAAAAAAAACTCCTCAGGAGGTATTGCCATTCCCAATCTATTGGCTGATGGACTTGCCTTTATTCGTAATAAGTTGTTTCTCTCTTGCTTCTTTTAGCACTTTCTTCGCTTTCTGTGTTTAGCATTTTAACTAAGATATGTCTTGGAGTGTTCCCTCTTTGGTTTTGTCTGTTTGGAGTTCTGTGAGCCTCTTGTATACAGATGGGCATTTCTCTTGCAAGAATGGGGAAATTTTCTTCAATAATTTTGTTGAATAGATTCTATATGGCTTTGGCCTGGATTTCTTCCCCCTCTCTCATCCCCATGATCCTGATATTTATTTGTTCTTTAGGGAGTCCCACAGTTCCCTCATATTTTATTCACATGATTTTTTGAATTTATCAAAGTTTTTGGATTCCCTGTTTATATCTTCTATCTTGTCTTCAAGGTCTGAAACTCTATCCTCCAGGTTATCAACTCTGGGATTGAGGAATTCTAAAACAGCATTTAGTAGCTCGAATTGATTTTTGGTTTCTGTTATATTTTTCTTCATAATCTTTATCTCTTTGTTGAGTTCCAGTTTAAGTCTAGTTCCGTTTTTCTTAATGTTTCCTGGAATTCATTCTTGTATTTGGTAATGTCCTCTTTGAAATTTCTTTGCTAGTTATTAAGCTGCTCCCATTGTTTGCTTACCCTCAATTCACTTAATGCTCTTTCGAAGTTGTTCTGATTTTGTTCCATTAAGTCTGATGGTGAAGCTTGTGTTATTGAGTTCCACTTCCTATAAGTTTTTTTTTTTTTTTTTTTTTTTACTGTTTCCAGCTCACCCAATATTGTGGTCAGAGTCTCATTGCAATTATGTCCTGAGGTATTTTACTTTCATTTAGGGATTCGAATTCAGTTTTCTCTTTTACTTTTTCATTGGCAATTTCCACTGTGTGACTAGGGAGCTTTGGTGGGGAACTCTCAGCTGTGTGTGTATTTTTGTTTTTGTTTCTGTTTTTCCATTGGGCTCTTGCAATTTATGGATAAAGGTCTAATTTTCTTAATGAGAGAGTCAATATAGGCTCTAGTAAGTTACTCAGTGAGTGTTCTTTTAAGGTTCTGTTTGGTTTGGGATAGCATTGTAACCACAGGTATGTTACCAGTGTGCCAGCAGTTCTGGGCTGGTGGCTGATATATAAGATGCTTTGGAGGTCAAAGATCTCTTGTAGTCACAACTGTGTCATGCGACTGGGGCTCAGGGGATTCCACAGTAGATATACTTGCTCCTCTTACCCCATCATATCCCAGTTGGTTGGATTATAGCGATTACCCTGATACCCTCCTAGCTGGTGCCTGCCAAAGAACTTCTGTTCCCTACTTAGGTTTAGAATGAGGGACCTTGGGGATGCTGAAAGGCAGATGTGATGTATGTAGGAGGTTTTTTTTTCTAATGAGTTTTCTTTATATTTTTAAAAAATATTTTATTCAATTTCATGCAGGAAGAGAGAGAGAGAGGAGAGAGAGAGAGAGAGACAGAGAGACAGAAAGAGAGAGAGAGAATGCACCAGGGCCACCAAATTGTAGGTCTGGCTTACGTGGGTCCTGGGGAATTGAACTCAGTGCCTTAGGCACTAGAGGCAAGTGACTTAACCGATGAGCCATCTCTCCAGCCCTATGTAGGATGTTTGTAGGGATATAAAAGTCTTATTTCTTCAGTGATTAATCTGTTTTTTGTTTGAGCTAGGTTGGTGTGGTAAAGTACAGGTGCAGATATTGTAGAGGTTACAAGTGTGTCTGCTACTCTGGGTTGGTGGCTGATACTTGAGTTGTGTTTAGTTTGTGGCAGTACAGAGTGGGTCACATACTCTGAAGTGATCACACCCCTCTAATATCTGGGGTACAGTACCCTAACACTCTGGTAGCCCCAGGCACAGCTCCATAAAGCACCCCTCATCAGTCTTTCTTAAGGGTGTTTTGTCTTTCTGAAGCTGGTGTGATTGGTGCCTCCCTTCTCCAGTTGTCATTGGCTAGGGCCACTTGTCTCCCAAAACCCTGGCTGGAGGTGGTTTCTTGCAGCAGCTGGAGCTGTAAAAGGTTTTCCCAGGACACAGTTTCCATAGGAACTGAAGCTGAATCCTCTGCATCTAGGACTGGAGGCACAGTTCAAGTCGTATGGCTGGAGGCAGTTTTCCTTTGGCTGTAACAAACAGGGCTGGGGCCCAGGACTGGAAGCAGTTTTCCAGAGGCTGGAAATGGGATGGCTGGAGGTGCGTATGGCTGTTTGGTGATTGCTCTGAATCTTTCCTGTTTCTCTGCTGACGTTGAAATTTTCTTGCACCCCTTCACTTTTCAGAAGGGTGTATTCCTTTCAACTTCACTTCTCCCTCCCATCCTCCCCCAGCTTCTTAGGTGTGGTTACCTCTCAGCCATCTTAACCCAGAAGCCTCTCCCCCCCTCTTATTTTGAGTTAAGGTCTCACTCTAGCCCAGGCTGATCTGGAATTCATTATGTATTCTCAGGGTGTCCTTGAACTCAAGGCAATCCTCCTATCTCTGCTGGCCAAGTGCTGTGATTAAAAGTGTGAGCCACGTCTCCCAGATCGATCCTTCACTTTTCATTTGTGGTAGCATGTGTTTGCAGCTCAACAGCCCAGTTACTGTTGATAACATTTTGAAGGTTTAGCACATTATTTTGATTCTATACTTTCCCTGCACTTTCCAACCCAAGCTGTGGTTCTGAAAATATAAAATAAGAAATTAATAGCTCTAATATTCAAGGAGTCACTTCATGTCAGTGTTTAGAATGTAGTCTTTCTGAAATAAAATTTCTCCATGGTTTGTTTTGTTCTAGTAATTTGTAGTAGAATGTGACTAAATAAGAATTCCCTTTAGACCCTAAACAGAAATTCCTTGATTTGTCTGATAAGGACTACAGATCATATGGTTGATATCCTCAGTGAGTATTTTTTACATTTTAATTTATTTGCAAGGTGGGGGGTGCATGATATAGAGGAAATGGGGATGTCAGTGCCTCTTGCCACTGCAAATAAACTGCAAATGAATGTACAGCTTTGTGCATATGGCTTTACATCAGTACTGAGGAATCAAACCTGGATCATAAAGCTTTGCAAGAAATCACCTATACCATCTAGTCTGACCACTTCAATGAGTTTTTAATATGAAAGGACACTCTGATATTTTGTATCTGAGAAAGGTTTTTTGTCTCATGATTCTTCTCTTAATTTATCTCTTACCTTTAAATTCTAATAAAAGCAGTGAGAAAAACCCAGACAACATCTTCCACAGTTTAAATTTGAATATCAGCTAAGAAACTTATTTTCAACTTCTGTTTTCCACAAAACTGAAATAAAAAGTCTACTATTCTCTCTGTTAGAATTAAGATAAGGGAAGAGATCAATGAAATAGAAACTAAGAAAACAATTTTAAAAATTCATCAAACAAAGAGCTGGTTCTTTGAAAAAATAAATGAGATTTACAAACCCTTGGCCAATCTGGCCAAAGAGAAAAAAGAGAGTACCCAAATCACCAAAATCAGAAATGAAAATGGAGAAAGCACAATAGATACTAATGAAATTGGAAGAATCATCTGGTCATACTTCCAAAACCTCTACCCCACAAACCTGGAAAACCTGGAAGAAATCTGTGAATTCCTAGACACCTGCCACCTAACATAACTAAATCAGGAGCAGGTAAATTTCCTCAATAAACCTATCACATCCACTGAAATTGAAATCAAAGACCTCCTCAGAAGGAAAAGTCCACATCCTGGAAGATTTTGAACTGAATTTTACCAAACATTCATCACAGAACTGAAACCACTCTTTCTGACTCATTTAAATTGGAGGACATGGAATACTTCCAAACTCTTCTATGAAGCATGCATCACTCTAATACCAAAACCCAACAAAGATAGAACTAGGAAGGAAAGCTACAGACCTATATCCCTGATGAACATAGATGCAAAAATTCTGAATAAAATCCTTGCAAATCAAATCCAACAACACATCAAAAGTATTATGCACTTTGACTATGTAGGCTTACCCCAGGAATCCAGGGTTGGTTCAACATACAGAAGTTGATCAATATAATCCACCACATTCATAAACTTAAACACAAAAAACACATCTAAAGATGTATTAAAAAGCCATAGTAACAAAAACAGCATAGTTACTGGCATAAGAACAGATAGATTGACCAATGGCACAGAATTAAAGATCCTGCCCTAAGCTCGAACAACTATAGGTACTTAATATTTGACAAAGATGCCAACAATATGAACTGGAGTAATGATAGCATCTTCAACAAATGATGCTGGACAAATTGGGTAAACACTTGTAAAAAAAAATGAAAATAGACCTATCCCTCTCGCCATGCACAAAATTCAACTCATAATTGATTTTTGTGCATGGTGAGACTGCAAACAGTTCATACTCAGTGAACTCACACAAGAACAGAAAAAAAGCCATATATTCTCCCTCATCTGTGGCCCCTAATCAGGTTAAGCTTGAACAGTAAGCCAACAATAGTAGTGATTTAGGAGACAGACAAAGGGGATAGAAGGAAAGAGGGATGGGGAAAGCAACAGGGGGGGGGAGATATACACTAATCTAAACTCAATAGAAACCTTTCTTCAGTTCAACAATTTCCTGAGGTAGCTGGGGATATTGTATGGTAACAAGGGCCCCAAAGAGTGCTGTGAAAGCCTACCTGTAATACAAATAACTCTTACCTTTGGCTCCCTGTCCCAGTAAGTAGTTACTGCCCACAATGAGCTATTGATCAAAGTGACCTACATGGTCCCTAAAATAAGACAAACTTTTGTCACAGTTCTTATATACCTACCTCAGGCAAAAGATAAGACCTTATTGCTGAAGATTCCACAGACCGTAGTCACCCAACACTGGGAGACCCTGCTGAATTCGGAAACAGGACCAGCTCCCAGAAGGCTAGCCTGTATAATGCTGGAAGGTGTTGCATGAGCTGCCAAGGGAACCAGACCAACTGTATTCCAAGAAAGAAGGGTAAATCCTCAAGCTACACCAACCAATGGCCTGAGAATGCAGGACACACTGCTATATGGCACAAACCAGCAAGACAAGAAGTGCCCATCTGTGCAATAGTGGTACTCAACCTTGGTGGGTAATCAACAGCTGGCTAATTGGCTATGAGATCCACTCAGTGTCAGGGAACCCTTGACTGGTACTGGGATCCAAGGAAACCTTGAATGGGGAACAAGAACCTGATATCCAAGGGGATATAGGTCTTCAGAAAGGCTACACCCTTCAATGCTCACAAAACTAGAAATATTTGTCTCATTAACCAATAATGATCTCACTCTCCACTGGAGATTCTGTTTGTATTTTTCAGAAATCAATGAGAACTGTGGACAACTGAAATCCACCAGGTGAACTTTAGTTGATGGGGGACACCCACCCAGGAGACAAAGCACCTCAAACTCACCTTTGAGCCCTAACACCAAGTGGGGTGATGAGCAAAACAGCTATTCCCTCAACAAGGAAGATATCCTGGAGATAGGCACTAAGGGTGCCCAAAATTTTTCAAAACACAAATTCAGAGACTCTTAAAAACCCAATAATTATGAAAATTTTAAACTCAACCACCATGACTCTGGGAAATTTAACATAAGAGGTGGCAGAAAGAATTTAAGAGCCATGGGGAGGGGGGAGTGGAGAATATCTAATGTATAAAAGGGTATGTCATCATGGCTTTAATGATTTTCTCTAATAATTTATGACACTGGGCATATATATATATATATATATATATATATATATATATATATATATATATATATATATATTCCAATAAAAAATTTAAAAGGTTCTCTTTGCTCCAGTTAACCAAAATATTTCCTTACATCCTCTGGCGTCACTAGGAGTATCCTTCAAGTAAGTCTACTAACCATGTGTTCACAAGTTCTAGATTTTCTGCAAACTGATTTAGTATTTCCATTTACTTTTCTCTTTCTCCTGAGCACTAACAAGTGCCATCCATATTTGTACTGACAGGGTACTTGTAAATAACATGTTCCTCAGTGTTCTTCCAAATTATATACACTAAAAAAACTTTCATTTTTAAAAATATATGTTATATATAACCTCCTCTCTTCTGGTACAAAAATATGTATCATTTTCCTACAGATGTCATGTAAAAATTATCATATATTTGACACTCTAAAATAACATCCAGGGCTGGAGAGATGGCTCAGCCTTTATAGGTGATTGCTTGCAAAGCCTGACAAACAGGGTTTGATTACCAATAAAGCCAGATGAACAAAGTGGTGCAGTGGTGCATGTGTCTAGAGATTGTTTACAGTGGCAAGAGCTGTAGCAATTCTCTCTCTTTCTCTCTATCTACCTCTCTCTGCTTACAAATAAGCAAATAAATAAAATATTTTAAAAAAAACTTCTGTTTATCATCTCATAGTTACTTGGCACAACACGTAAAACAGTCCTTTGCTCAAGGCATCACAAAACATAAATGAAGATATTAGTAGAGAAACACCCATTTCATACTTGAGAATCTTTGGCAAATCTGTTTCTTAACTTTTCAGTTCTTTTTCAAGAATATTTTCTTCCATCTGGAGGACTGACATCTCCATTTCCTACCTGATTGTCAAGTAGAACCAGTCTTTCCTTGTATATCCTATCTATATTCTTTCTAATGGTTTTCATGTGCTGCACACCAACAATGGCAGGTAGGGTCCCTCTCATGCTCTTATATTTCTTTGTTCTGAGTCTAGTCATATATTTAGTTATATATCTACTGTGTGTTTTATCATATTCACATGCTCCTGGGACCAGCACATGGACAATTTGCAAGGACAATTCTGCCTACTACAATATTTTTATATGATAATAGGAGAAAAATAGATGCATTTATATTTTCCTTTTCTTAGTTGATTATGGTACCTTATATAGATGTTCTTATTGAAGTCAGAGGAAGAGAAAGATGATAGTGGACTATCTAGGCCAGTACTTGATGGCTGATCTTTGATTTTTTTTCATGATCTAATTTTAAGACATCTAATTTAAAAAATGTGTTTCATTTCCTCATTTTGAGAAATTATCATATAAAAGACAGAAAATATTGAATATTATTACTGATCTTAAATAAATTATAGCCTTTTTCAGTAAAGAACAAAAGCTGATTAAATTTGGATTATAAAGCTTATTAAATGAATTTCAGAATTTATATGACCACCACATGTCCCCACAGTGATTGCCAGTAACTCTTCTGAAATGGGACTTCCTTGGAATGGGGGGAAGGTGGGGACATTTGTGATATTCTAATATAATAAGATTTTTTTAAAATCAACTTCTTTTTTAAAAAATATTTTATTTATTCATTTTCAAGCAGAGAGATACAGAGAGAGAGAGAGAGAGAGAGAGAGAGAGAGAGAGAGAGAGAGAGAGAGAGAGAACCAGGGCCACCACCTTGTGGGTCTGGCTTATGTGGGTCCTGGGGAATTGAACCCAGGGCCTTAGGCACTGTAAGCAAGTGCCTTAACCGCTGAGCCATCTCTCCAGCCCAATAAGATTTTTTAAAGAGGGAGTTTTATGAAATTATTTGACTCTGTCCTGTAGGTATAATTCACTCATCATAATTCATCAGAATGAGAACAATGCAGCTCTTGAAAATAGTTCTTAAACAGTTAATTTATTTTCTGATTGATATTAAAAATATTCACAAATTAGACTTACAAATATCAACGTTATCTGAAAACTGCTGCTATAAAGATAGTCATTTTTCAGCATTTCCAAAAAGTTATTTGTGTGATTCTAAGAGTGAATATTGGGAGAAATGACAATAAAAAGAAAAACAGCATAAGTCCAAAAAAAAAACAACAAAATTTACATGCATGCTTACAAAAAGAATGAATAATACAATAAGATATAAAGAAAATAATGTGAAATTGAATGAATATGGGAGGAACTCTTCCATGGCTGAATTATATGGCAAGTTCTGTAAACAGTGTTATTTGGTTAGCAGTCCACAGATATAATTATACATTCTATCCTCAATATAGTAAGAAAAAAGCTGTTATGAATGTTTCTAGAATGCAATGATGCCCTTTAGCAAGACAAGGGAACAAAACATGTTAAGAACTCAATCTCTGGAAGTAGTCTAGATTTGCATATTAATTCCAAACCATGTATAAGTCAGGCATCTTAACTTCTTTGTACCTCAGTTTTAATCATTATAATGAGGTTAATGTTTATCTGATTGGGTGATGGCGATTATTAAATGAGTTTTTTTTAATATTTTATTTATTCATTTTTAAGCAGAGAGCGAGAGCGAGAGCGAGAGCGAGAGCGAGAGCGAGAGCGAGAGCGAGAGCGAGAGCGAGAGCGAGAGCGAGAGCGAGAGCGAGAGAGAGAGAGAGAGAGAGAGAGAGAGAGAGAACCAGGGCCACCTTGTGGGTCTGGCTTATGTGGGTCCTGGAGAATTGAACCCGGGGCCTTAGGCACTGAAGGCAAGTGCCTTAACCGCTGAGCCACCTCTCCAGCCCTAAATGAGTTTTTAAATGCAGAAAAGTCTAGTATCTCATATCTATTTATCATTATGCTCATTATAATACAGCAACAATGGCAAGCAATGGGTTAAGTCTTATGTGTATCTTTAGGATATCTGAAGTTCTGGCATTATTGGACAGTTTAAGACCAACAAGACATATCCTTACATTATTCATGATCTTTTTGGGGGCTTTGAAGATAGCAAAGAAAGTTTCACAGTGTCATAAATTCCATATGTTGAGTCCTAGCTCAGGTCAGAGGGAGAGAAATATTTAGAAAGGTTCACTTAAAGGCAAACTTCATTAAGGAAATATTTCATCTTATTTTGTTTTGTTCCTTAATATATTGCATCCTCTTAGGACAGTGATTGATGCAGAGAAAAAACTTACTGAATTTCTGTTTAATAAATGGATGTTATCAGCAGCTATAAGAATTGTGCAGAATTGATTACACTTCCAACACATTAAATTATTTATATGACATTAGGATTCGGAAATAAAGAGATTTATGTGAGTGAGAAAAATTGATTGGTAATGTTCTTTAATCATACCAAAGAGATGTCAAATTATATTTTATACAGAGGGATTCTCCTGTTCTCTAATATTTCAAATATTATATGACTATACATTGCAATATAGAGCCCTTTTATAGGTGGATATGATTGTTGCCTTATCCTAATTAACTATGAATTGAAGAAAAAATGAAAGTCATTTTCCAGATTTATTCTCATTCAAAACAAACAGACCATGAATTCATTAATTTCTTAATTTTTCCTATGTGTTTTATGAACTTAATCATGAATCAGAATTTCCTGGAAGCATGTTAAAATAAATTTGGCATCATGAAATGGTCTTGGATAGAGCCTGATAATTTGCATTTTAACAAGGTCTATGAGACATCTGCTACTGCTGAAGATAAAAAGTGACATCACTGCTACAATAAAAAAATGATGAGTACTAGCTGTGTGCTTGACATTATATGTTCTAGGTTCTTAGGACATAGTGGTATAAAAAGTGCAAGTTTTATGTATTCATATAGTTTAAGGTATATTGGAGAAAATAAACAAAAATATAATATCAGGTATTAAATTTTCCTCTAGGGAAAAAACATATATATGAAAAGGTTATAAAGTAACGGGGTGTTTCATAAAGGCCATATTCAGGGAAGAATTTTGTGTTGAGTGACATTTAAGTAGAAATATTAATGAATAGGAGCAAATGAGGGGGAAATGTAATTCTGTAAACTGTTCAAAAACTAATCAGTTCTCCTTATGATTTTTCAGAAATTCTTAAACTGGCTACAATTTAAAACACAGAGTTGTGGGAAATCCTTTAGATTCTCCTGTAATAATTAACAGTGCGATAAAATACTTAACATTTCTAAACAAAGTAAAATACATTTGCTATCTTTGAAAAAAATTAAACCAATATGTTTTTTCTCTGCTTCTCTATTTGGGGTGGTAATGGTCATCATTGTGTACAAAGTAATTAGTTCCTTTATAAAGGAAAAATATGGCATTTTAATTTTTCTTTGTCTTTATTATTCATAATTATATGCATTATATGAACAAATCTTATGATGGTAGTCCCATTATACTCCTCCCTGTCCCCAACTCTCTGGGAACCCTCCTAGTGGGCATACTGGATCAGTCCCTGGGGTAGGGGGTTATAAATAGCACAGAAGGTAGCCAGTTCCCCCATCCTATTTGTGTTTTGTTGCTGAGGGGCGCAATCTCTCTGGATATTCTCCCTCTAAACTGAAATTGGGATCCAGGGCAAAACCCTTTGGACACCAGAAACTTGGGCTTCAAGGGGAACATCCCACTACCAGAGAACTTCAAAGAGGCTACACCCAATAGAATCTTGCCAACTTAGCAATGTGTGTCTCATTAAACCTATACTGATCTCACTCTCTGATGCAGATTCTGTTTATATTTTTCAGAAGGTAGTGAGGTTTATCCAACTCAACCAACAAAGCTCAGGATGATGGCTGATATCCTGACAAGAAATGAACCATCCCAGGCCTATTGTATAGGCCCCAAATGGATCTTTTGAGAAAGTGTCATGATAAACATGAGACATATCACCACAGCAAGACAGATAGCCCAGTAAAGGTCAAAGCAAAAGACACCCACGATCCCCAACACAACCCAAAGCAGGACAGAGACACTTAAGATCTCAACAATAAAACAGACTAAAAACTCACCCATGTTTCAGGGATCTGAGCAGAAGTGGGGGCAGGAAGATTATTAAGAGTATTTTAATATTTTGGAGAGAAAGAACAATGACAGCCTTAGTCAAATACTTCTTTAGCTTTTTTGACAGGCAGCCACACTCCTTGACTCTACTAAAGAGGGGAGCAGATACATAGGATCAATATGCTGTCTTGAAAGGTATATTGCCTCTAGTCCAATGTGCAACTATATGCCTCAATTTCCCTCATATATCAGTTTTATTATCCCTTCTTTGAATCAGCCCTGGTTATGATTTTATTGCTTGTGGTAAAGGAAGAGTTAGAGAAACCAGACAAAGACATTGACTCAGTGTTCTAAACTATTTTCACTTTATGAGAAAGAATTTCTGAAATAAAACAAAGAAATTTATAACCAAATACATTTTGCTTTGTCCAATGTGGCTCAAAAAAGCCACAAGGCTGGAACCCTTGAAGTAAGGAAGTCTTAGTAGAGCGTAAAAGTACACACTCAAGGAGAGTATGCCTGCATGTTTGGAGTGAGTTGTGCCTATTAATTGTTAATTGTCTTGTGAGGAAGCTTAATCGGAAGGGAAATTGTAGGATAGGTAAATTCTGTAATGCTATTGATATGGAAATGTCATGATTAAGCAAAGAACAAGCACTGGTCTTCATCATCAGCCTTTCTGATCCAGTCTGCTAGCACTGATCTTGGTCCTCCCTTTCTGGAGATGAAACACAACATCCCACTGTAATACAGCTCTTCTATTTTATCAATCTTCATCAGCCATGTTTTTGCCTTTTTTCCCTAATTATATCACTGCAGAACATTTTTATACTTCCCATAGGGTTATAGTCAAATGTGGGATATCAAATTTTGAGTCACACTTGATGGCGTAATTTCTAATGAACATAAAAAAATTCTCTATAGTCACACATTTTTCTATATATTTAATCACCCCTCACACTTTTTTTTAACTGGGAATTGTTACTTGATTTGATATTATATGAGTAGGAATAACTAAGACCCATGTTTGATCAAGGAAAGATGGGACATTGAGATTTTTTTTGTACCCTAACCCCTTGTTCAAATGGTAACTTTTATCCTGATAAAATTGAAAGAGATAGGAGACCCCCACCACCTGCAACTGTGATTGGAACTGATGGCAGATGGAGTTTGAAAACCACCGGAGGGAGGTAGGTTTCGACCTGCAATTCAGACAAATTTCCATTTCCCTATTTATTTCCTCTAATAGTGAGGGAAACAATTCCTATCTCAATTGATGCTGTTTTGGTCATCCCTTCCTAATCTTTCCCTTCCTAGTTTGATAGGGTCTCTCTCATTCTCTCTGTCTCTCTCTCTCTTAGATTGATTTTTTATTGTCCTTAATGTGTTACATTATTAAATGGGCAAATAATAAGTTGTTCTCCCCAGTTCCCTAATGCCCCTATTCCCCATCCCCAATCAGCTGGATATCCTCCTCCATGGGCAGTCTGGGTCAGCCATTGGGGCTGAGGACCATGTATAGCCTAGAAGTCAGCCAGGTTCCTTCAGCCCTAGTGTGTTGTTGCTGATGGGGGCCATGACTTTGGGTATTCTAAACCACCAAGGCTATCACAATCTTTCTGCCCCCCCTCTTCTGCTCAGTTCCCTGAGTAATGGTGGTGAGTATTAAGGCTGTTTTACTGTTGAGAACTTAGGGGTCTTTCTATTTCTGATTCAGGTTGTGTCAAAAGTCATTAGTGACTCTCTCACTGGCTTGTCCTGTGTTGACTGATTGGCTGTCGCTATGGGTCACTTGTTCATCTTATCATTCTCTAGGGGGTTCCAGATGGATCCTCCACGGTATGTGTGGGGTGGCTCATCTCTTCTCAGGATGTCAGTTATTGGTCTGCAGTTCACTGGTAGGGTTGGATGAGCCACAGCTCTCTCGCTACATTCTGAAAGACACAAACAGAATCTCTGTCAGAGTATGATCAGTATAGGTTAACTGAGATACACATTCTGAATTAGCTAGATTCTATTTTTAGTAGCCTCTCCTTCAATCACTCGCATAATGCATCTCTTATTGGGAGCCTGAAAGTCTGGCTCCCAATGCATATCACCCTAAATCCACAATTCCAGTTAAGGGCTTCCCCCCACTAAGTGGATTATTTGGCTAGATTTAAAAGCTGTTGACTGTCTCCCCCAGGCTTTGGCTACTAGTAGGGGAGAGAGTCTAAGCCTTTGAAAAATTGATCAGACAACCAACCCCTGATCCCAGTCACTGGTTCCTTCCCTCACTGAGCTGTTGACCAAATTAACACATGAGGTTCCAAAAACAAGACAGGATCCTGTCAAAGCTCTTGAATGCCCACTCCAGAGCAAAACCCCGTTGCTAAAGAAACCAAAGAATGCCATCCATCACCATCGAGAAATCCTTCGTGGTCCGGAATGGTAACCAGCCCCCAGGTGGTAGTTAGTGTAGTTCTGGAAGGCACTACACAAGCTGCTAGGGGAAACTGGTCAATGACAACTGGAGTAAACAGATAACACTGGCATGAAACACAGTCTGCTGCCATGAGTAGGCTGACCAAACCTCCTACGGGGAGAGAACAGCAAACCAAAATAGGGTCTCTCTTGATCTCCTGATTTCTTTTCCAACTCATTTTCATGCACTCAGTCAAAGCTCAGAAGAGCCTATATGCATCACTGGGCACTACCCTGCTGTCCTTAGATTTTCCTTCCCTTCCTGCTTAGAGCATGGAACTGAGAACTGTCACCAAGGTGCAAATAAAACACTTCTCCCATTGTACAACTTTCCTTGTCTGTCCATTTCATTCTTTGTGGTGGCAAGTTAATCACCACAATGATTGATGTTAAACCCACTGACTGTCCCTGGAGAAATGGGGGCAGAGTAAAGGAGGTATAAGATTATAGCTTGATGACCAATTTGCAGTGTGTTGTTATATTAAAGTTCTGAAGTAAAGGAAAGAAAAACAAGGATGTTAAGGGACCTCCATTCTATATTAGTCTCCTGTCTTCCCATTATTGTCTTTTGATAATTTCTTCTTCATATTGTGACAGTCAGGTGTGTGTAGGGACTACTCTTCCCCTTCCAGCCCCTCCCCTTGAATGGGAGGTGTCTAGTTAGAGCTACAACCTAGGTGCTAAAACTGATTGGTCAGATATGAACCAATCAGCTGTCCCTCTAACCCACCTGGGGAGGACTTAAAACTAGCTTCCCTAGAGGAAGTAGCCCTCTTCCTCTTCCTCCACATGGCAATGGAGTAGAAGGACTGCTGACCCAGGCCTCAGTGAGGTAAGGCCTGTACCCCTACCCCAGCTGATGGCTGGGGTAGGGGGGCAGGCTCCAGACCTTTTCTCTCATGAACCTCTCTTTCTCATAAAGGGAGCTTTCTATTATCTTTTCTTGGGCTGCTTATTTAGATAATAAAAGCTCTGTGAACTCTCTGACACGTGTTTTCCCCACACTGGTGGCAGGAAAAACTCTATGACTTCCCACATCCAATTTCCCCATCCAACTCCCTTTTCCTAATCTACTAAATTAGAATAAATGTATAATTAAAATTTAATTCTGTCCCTGTGTACAATTCTTTGGCATTAGAGGACAAGAACTCGGAGTAGGAGGAGGGGGAAGGGAGGATTCCAAAACTCTCTCTCTCTTCCCACGTTTCTTACTATTATTAATTAGTAGCAACCCGTATCAATATCATCTTATAGGTTGTTCTTTTTCTTTTATGCTTGATTTATTTATGCACACACATTTTTTTCACTATTAATTCTCAACATTTTCTAGGTTTCTTTCACATAAATTATAACCAAGAGTTATTCTTTCCTCCCTCAATCACTGAAGAATAAAACAATTCTTTCTTTAGTTGTTATTTGCTTAGCTTACCAATTACTATTACTTACATTTGCTACTGGTGCTTTAAATTTTAAATGTAACCACCTGGGCTGTGCATGTCAAACAGTATTTGTTAATTTCATGTCAGAAATGAATCTTGTTTTGAAAATATAATCATTTGAAAGAGGAAATCAATTCTTCTTTTTCGTAGCTTGATTAACATAATAGTGTGCTTTAAAACAATTTACTATGGAACGTACTTCTTAGAAAAATTTCCTAGCTGCAATTGAGGAGTTTGATGCTTATAATTCATAATTATTTTTCTAGCCATCTTTCACATCTGTTACCTGATACATTAAAGAAACACTGTCTCACAAGTTTTAAAGAAAAAAAATTCAACTTCTAAATTAAGCATATGAATTTCAGGGTTATCTTTTATCATTTTGTTTTTGCTTTTGTAAGATCATATATATTTAGATTTCCTTAGATCCAAATCTCTGAATTTTGATAGTCATTTGGGCCAATGATACACTTTGCAGGAGAGAAATTCCTACTTATATGAGAGGAGAGTTCACATGTTAAGATAATGCCTTCTGTTCTGTTAAATATGCAAAGTAAGAATATGTACGAAATCACTATAAAATTGTGTTAATGTTTCCTGTGGGTTTCTTTGTGTTGTAGTTATTTCCTGTGAACTGAAACATTTTCTCCTTTAGGGAGGAAATAGACACATGAGAATCATAAGACTCAGGCAGCTAATGAAACATAAGAAGCTCAGTAAACTCATGAAACTTACAAGACTCAATAAGCTTAGAAAGTTACAGTAATCATGAGGCTCCTTTTCACTAGATTATATATAAAGAATGAAGTATATATGTCTTTGCAGGTAAATAACAAGTTGACCAAGGGGCTAACTATAGCCTTTCTGAGTCATCACTAATCCTAAAGTAGAGTTTTTGGTGATACAGCTACCTGAGTCATCCTTGGTCCTACCCTCACCCTAATGAATCCATCACTTTATATAGCTAAGACTAAGGATAAATGGCTGTTTAAGTCTGTCATTACTACTTTATCAAGAATCAAGAGAGATGTGTTCACCTATTGCAAGGAAATCTCACACAATAATTTATATGAAGCTATTGACTTTTTAGAATTAAAGTGATATAGTGCAAGATTTACAGGATCCTTGGCCATGTATCATTCTAAGACTGAATGAAGAATATTAGTTCAGTTCTCCAGAAATATGTATGAAACCAAAGGATATAGAGTAGGCTATAGTTTCTGTATGATTAATAAGAGAGCTGTTACCTACCCAAGATCTCAAAATGATCTCCTTGAAATTTCAGTATTGATCACATCTAGTATGCCTATTACAATGCAAAAATTTGGTTAGTCTGCATAATCAATGCAAACATCAAGTGGGATATTTATTTAGTATTCAGTATGCAGTATTCTGTGCTCAGTGTAGTTGGTGCACTGATAAACAGACTTTTGCCTCTAATTTAAAGAACTATTACCCTGATAGTGATGTAGGATTTGAGGTTCAGGAAGCCCCCAGACCTATGCACCTCAGGTTTTAGGTTCATAATCATTTAAACAAAGAATTGAGAAAATGGAGTTCAAGAAGGGTAAACTATGAATCATGAAGTTTATTTTAAGTGGCATCAGTATCCACAAGGAAGCTAGAAAGACAGAATGGAATACTTGCATGGGTGGGAAGGGAGAGGGGAGAATAGAGAGATAAGGAAATCTCCAAAAGAGAAGCCCATGGAAAGAAACACATACACACACACACAAATACACACACAGACACAGACACACACACAGACACGGGGGGGGAGAGAAG
>PVHP010021907.1:0-28957 GCA_004024765.1 Zapus hudsonius
AATGAACCCAAGCATCAGCAGGCTCTGCCAGCCCTCAGAAGTAAAATTTCTTATAAAGAAGCCTGGACAATATTTTTGAGAAGCTAGGACATCGTTGACAGGACAGACAGAATTGACTCTAGATATGTCTGACCCAAGCCACTTCTATACTTCTCTGTTGCTTATTGGCCATAAAGGGTTTATTGACACTAATTCCTTAGTAAGTGTCACATCCCCTCCCCCTACATAGGAACAAATCACATCAGCTGGGACAAATCTCATCCCAGCAACAAAAGACAATAGATATCAAACCATCATCAAGTTAATTAGTAAATATCTTCAAAGAATATTGTTGAGAGACACGGGAGGAATTTGTTAGGTCAAAATTAAGTCATACTGGGGAAGATGGCTGACTAGCAGACACACCGTACACCTCGGGAATTAAGGGCCAGGGTTTTGAGTGCGGATCCAGGTTGTGGACACAAGCTGCGGCCACATGCTGAGCTCCAGACACCTCCGAGCACAGGATACTCACGATTGGAAGCAGGCAGCGTGGACCAGTGCTTGCAGGAGGCAGTGAGTCATCCCAAGCAGGCAGGCTGTGCCGGAGTAGCCTCAGCCCGCTGGCCGCCTGCTCAGCCGGCCTCCCTTGGGTTTCGTCCCGACCCTCCTGCCCTCTGTCTATCCCGCCCCTCCGGGGCACTTGCGTGTCTTTCTTTTTCAATTTTTTGTTGTGCCTTTTAAAAAATTTTATTTCTTATATTAATATTCTTTCTCCATTGGCCATCTGTACATAGCACTTCCCCCTGCCTTTCGGACTCCAGCGCCTGCCCCTCCTCCCCTCTCTACTCTGTTATCTTCTTTATTTTGGTTTTTTAATCCTTTTTTTTCTTTTCTTTCTTTCACCTGTTTCACCAGGGTTCCTACGTAGCCCCTCCCCCCGCCTTCCAGACTCCAGTGGGTCTGCCCGCCCCTCCTCCCCTCGCTACTCTGTTCCCTTCTTTATTTTGGTTTTTTAATCCTTTTTTTTTCTTTTCTTTCTCTTCCACCGGTTCCACAGGGGCTCCTACATAGCCCCTTGCCCCGCCTTCCAGATTCCAGCCCATCTGCCCCACCCATCCCCCTTCGCTACTCTGTTCTCTTGTTTATTTTGGTTTTTTAAACCTTTTTATCTTTTCTTTCTCTTTCACCAGTTCCTGGTTTATTTTTTATTTTATTTTACTTTTTTCCTTTTCTTTCTCTGCCACCTTCCAAATTGGCCCAGGGGTTCTTACGTAGCCCCTCCCCCAACCTCCAGCCTCCAACGCATCTGCCCCGCTCCTTTTCTTCTCCTGAGGAACCTATGAGCCCTGCTATCTGCGCCCAGAGAACCCAGCAACACTAGTTCCAGGGATCTCAGTGACCTCACCCCCCTGCCCTTCCCCCGCCGACCCCATTCCCTGGGTCCACAGGCCCCTGTGGGCCTGTTCCCCTCACCAGCCCAATCGGTGGCCCCACCTCCTGTACCCACAACATCCGGGGGTCCGCTACCCCTCTTCATGACCACCAACCCCCACAGCCCTGACAAATGAACCTGCTCCAGTGCCCACTGCCCTCTGCCATCCCCCATGACTGCCGACCCCTGCAGATATCTCAAAGACATTCCTCCAACCACCTCAAGAGGAATCAAAATGGACAGACCTCAACGCAAGAATATTACACCAGCTGAGGAAACTGCACCAAATGACAACAACACCACCAAAAAGAGAGAGAGCAGAAGCAGGCTGAGGATGACACGAAGCTAAACCCTGATCATACTGGCACAAATTCTAAGGAGAACTTAATGTTAGTCATGCAAGAAAAAATGAAACAACATATTGAAAGGGTACAAAGTCAGCTCATTAGCTTTGCCACTAGGCTTAATATATTAGAGGAGAACCAAATGGACGTCAGAAGAGACATATCAGAACTAAAAACAAGCCAACAAACTGAAGGTACAAAAATCAGCTTTCCAAATTAACCAAAGACATCTGCAAATATAAGAATGACTATCAGGAAGAAGTAATTAAATCAAACCTTGAAATGAAATCACATCTCAACAGGATGACAGAAGCAACAAAAACCATATTGAAGTAATAAGAACATCCCTTGAATCTCTTACCAACAGGATTAATCACTGGGAAAACAGAACCTCGGACATGGAAGACAGAACAGAGGAGAATTCAAGGGAAATTAGAACCTTGACAAAATTCAAAAGAGCAAGTGAACAAGACTCAAGGGAAATGTGGGATACCATAAAAAGACCTATTCTCAGGATCATGGGGATCCCGGAAGGAGAAGAAAACCAAATGAGGGGCATAGAAAATATTTTCAACAGAATTATTCAAGAAAACTTTCCATACTTGGCAAGAGATAGTCCTGTACAACCAAAAGAGATACGGAGGACACCAAACAAATTGGATCAAAGGAAGAACACCCCAAGACATATTGTAGTTACAATGCCAAACATTGAGGATAAAGAGAGAGTCCTGAGAGCAATGAGAGAAAGGAAACTCACATATAAAGGAAAACCCATCAGAATCACCTCAGACTTCTCCATAGAAACTTTAAAAGCCAGGAGAGCTTGGAACAAAGCAATTCTAGGCCTAAAGAGAATAGATTCCAAGCTAGACTACTCTACCAAGCAAAGTTATCCATCATAATTGATGGAGGAATTAAAGTATTCCACGAGACTAATCAGCTTTACAATTACTTGAGCAAAAAGCCAAACCTTCAAAAGATACTTCATGAGATATCCCTTGCAGACAAAACAAACAACCGACCCCAGGAAAGAAACAGAGAACAAACAAGGTAACACAAAAGAGATAGCAGCAACAGCTCAGATAACAACCTCCATATTTTCTACAACATGGCAAACCTCACAGTTATAACTGTGATTGTAAATGGACTAAACTCTCCTATAAAAAGACACAGGATAGCGGTTGGATCATGGAAAATGGACCCTTCCATCTGTTGCCTTAAAGAAACATACCTTATCGCTAAAGACAGTAACCTACTGAGAATAAAAGGGTGGAAAACAATTTTCCAGGCATGTGAGAAAAATAAAAAAGCAGGTGTGGCTACTCTAACATCTGACAAAATAGACTTTAAGCCAACAGCAATAAAAAGAACGATGATGGCCACTTCCTACTCGTCAAGGGAACAATACAGCAAGAAGACATCACTATACTAAATATGTATGCACCAAATGCAAGGGCCCCTTAGTTCATTATGCATGAATTACTCAAAAGCAAAGCAGATATAGATGCCAACACCATCATAGTAGGTGACTTTAACACTCCACTGTCATCCCTAGACAGATCGTACAAACAGCAGACAAGCAGGGAAATCAAGCTGGTAAATGGCACCATAGACAAACTAGGGATAACAGACATCTACAGAACATTCTACCCCAAGGACACAGATTACACATTCTTCTCAGCAGCGCATGGAACTTTTACCAAAATTGACCATACACGGGGCCAAAAATCATCCCTCAGCAAATTCAGAAAGATCAATGTAACCCCTGCATCATATCAGACCACAACACATTAAAGGAAGAAATTAACAACGGGAGAGGATCCAAAAATAGATAAAGATCCTAAATAATCCAATAACAATCACAGAGATTGAATCGGTAATCAAGAACCTCCCCCAACGGAAAAGCCCAGGTCCAGATGGTTTCTCAGCTGAATTCTACCAAACCTTCATCATAGAATTGAAGCCTCTCTTTTTGAAGCTTGTCAGGGACATAGAAAAAGAGGGTGGGCTCCCAAACTCCTTCTATGAAGCTACCATCGCCCTAATTCCCAAACCAGGCAAGGATGTAACAAAAAAAAGAAAACTACAGACCCATATCCCTGATGAACTTGGATGCAAAAATCCTAAACAAAGTCCTAGCAAACCAAATACAAACCCATATCAAGTCTACAATTCACCCTGACCAAGTCGGCTTCATCCCAAGGATGCGGGGATGGTTCAACATACACAAATCAATTAATATAATTCACCACATTAAAAACTCAACAGCAAAAACCACATGGTCATCTCAACTGATGCTGAGAAGGCTTTTGACAAAATTCAACACCACTTCATGTTCAAAACCCTGGAAAAACATGATAAAGTCAATATACAGATCTCCTAAACCACAAATCATCCTCAATGGGGAAAGACTCAAGGAGTTCCCCCTCAACTCAGGAACAAGACAGGGATGTCCACTCTCACCACTGCTATTTAACATAGTGCTTGTAGTTCTAGCTCAAGCAATAAGACAAGCGAATAGCATAAAAGGGATACAAATCGGAAAGGAAGAAGTCAAACTATCCTTCTTTGCAGATGACATGATCTTATATATGTATCAGACGCAAAAGAACAGTATTAGTAATCTCCTGAGGTGATCAATGCCTTTAGCAGAGTGGCAGGATACAAAATTAACACACAAAAATCAGTAGCCTTTCTATATACAGTAGACAAACATTTGGAAAAAGACATCAGAAAAACTGTCCCGTTCTCTATATCCTCAAATAAAATAAAATACCTGGGAATATCACTAACCAAGGTAGTGAAAGACTTATATAAGGAAAATATTGAAACACTCAAGAGGGAAATAGAGGAGGATGTGCTGAGATGGAAAGACATTCCATGCTCATGGTTAGGGAGAATCAATATAGTAAAAATGGCATTCCTGCCCAAAGCAATCTACAGATTCAACGCAATGCCAATAAAAATCCCATCCTCCTTCTTCACAGACATTGAAAAAATAATCTCCAAATTTATCTGGAAGGGTAAGAGATCTCGAATAGCTAAAACTATTCTGAGCAAAAAAAAAATTACGCAGGAGGTATCACCATACCTGACTTTAAAACATACTACAAAGCCTTAGTAACTAAAACAGCATGGTATTAGCAGAAAACAGTCTGACCAGTGGAATAGAATTGAAGACCCAGCCTTTAATGCAAATAACTTCAGCTTCTTAGTCTTCGCCAAGGGTGCCAACAATGTATGCTGGGCCAAAGATAGCATCTTCAACAAATGGTGCTGGATAAATTGGATAAACACATGTAAAAATAATGAAATTAGACCCACTCCTTTCACCATGCACACAGATCAACTCCAAATGGATTAAAGACCTGAATATCAAGCCTGTAACCCTGAACACCCTGGAAGAAAAAGTTGGAGGAACCCTACATGAGTTAGGAGTAGGGAACAACTTCCTGAGCAAACCTCCAATAGCCCAGGAAGTGCAACAGTCACTTAACGAATGGGACCTGTTCAGGCTCAAAAGCTTCTGTACAGACAAAAACACTGTTCTCAAATTCAATAGGCCCCCTTCAACCTGGGAGATGATTTTTGCCAGCTACAACTCAGAGAGAGGCCTAATTTCCAGAACCTACAGAGAACTAAAAAAAAAAAAACACCAAAAACAAAAACAAAAAAAAAAAACCCAAATTGCCCCCTCACAAAATGGGGTACTGATCTCAACAGATAATTCACAGAGGAGGAAACACAAATGGCCTTGACTCATTTATGAAAGTGCTCAGCATCCTTAAGCATCAGGGAAATGCAAATCAAAACCACAATGAGATACCAACTTACCCCTGTCAGAATGGCAATCATAAAGAAAACCAACAACAATCGTTGCTGGCGAGGATGCGGGGAAAAAGGAACCCTCATTCACTGCTGGTGGGATTGCAAACTTGTTCAACCGCTATGGAAAGCAGTGTGGAGATTCTTGAACACAATAGACATAGAACTACCAATGGATCCAGCTATCCCTCTTCTAGGCATCTATCTACAAGATGTCACATCTCGACGCAGAAACATTTGTACAACTATATTTATAGCAGCTCAAGTCATAATAGCCAAGTATTGGAATCAACCCAAATGCCCATCCATGGAGGAATGGACAGCTAAACTGTGGTATATTTACACGATGGAATTTTACTCAACTGAAAGGAAAAATGATATATCGAAATTTAGGAAAAAATGGTCTGACTTCGAGCAGATCTTACTAAGCGAACACTCAAAAGAACAGAGAATTGATCGCCGCATATTCTCCCTCATATGTGGTCCTTAACCAGGATAACCGTGTTCTTAATGCAGACTAGTAGAATGAAGTGAGAGGTTCTGAATGAGGTGTGAGGGATGGGGGGAAGGGAATGGCTTAAGCATGAGGATAAACCATACTAGGTTCAAAAACATAAACTCCTCACGAGCATACTGTAGCCTATTGAGTAAGTAGTGAGCGGCGACTGGCAAGAGGGGCCATGAGTGGTAGGGGAGAGAGCCTAAGCCTGTGAATAATTAGATCAGCCTGACAACCCCTGGTTCCAACCACTGGTTCCTTCCCTCACTGAGCTGTTGACCAAAGGGAATCATGAGATTCCAACTACAAGACAGAATTATGTCAAAGCTCTTGGCTGCCTTTCCCCGGCCTGAGGCAAAACCCTGTTGCTGAAGAAACCACAGAATGCCATCGATCAGCATCCAGAGACCCTTCAACGTCCAGAACAGTATCCAGCCCCCAGAAGGCAGTTAGTGTATTGCTGGAAGGCACTGCACAGGTTGCCAGGGGAAACTGATCAACAACAGCTGGAGTACACAGAGAGCACTGACAGGAAACCCAATCTGCGGCCATGAGTAGGCTGACCACACCCCCTACTGGGAGAGAACAGCAAACCCAGAAAGGAGCACTTGTGCAATGGAGGAGCATGGGCCTGGGGGAGACAATCAACAGCTTTCAAATTCGGCCAATTTTCCACTTAGGGAGGGGGACCCCTTGTCTGGAACTTGGGATTCAGGGTGATAGGCACCAGATCCCATACTCTTGGGCTCCCAAGAAAAGATGCACTATGGGAGCGATTGACGGGGAGGCTATTAAAAATTAGAATCTAGGTAACCCAGAAATGTGTATATTTGTTAACCTACACTAATCACACTCTCCGATGGAGATTGTGTTTGTATTTTTCAGGACGCAGCGAGAGAGCTGGGGCCCATCTAACCCTACCACCTGACTGTAGGCCGATACCTGAGATTCTGGCAAGAGAGGAGCCACCACAGTCATACCGGGGAGGTTCCATATGGAACCCCACAGAGAATGACGGAATGAACAAGGGACCTACAGCCACAGACATTCAATCAACACAGGATAAGCTAGTGATACAGAAACCAACAATCTTCAACACAATGACCCCCAAACTCACAACCTTAAAGCAGCCTTAATACTCATCCACCACAACTCAGGGAACTATGCGGAAGAGGGGGCAGAAAGATTGTGAGAGCTGTGGTGGATGAGATTATCCAGAGGCATGGCCAGGAGAACCTGGCTGAATACTAGGCTATCCATGGTCCCCTGTCACAAGGCCTGATCCAGAGGACCCATGGAGGAGGTTATCCAGCGCTTTGGGGAGGGGGGGGCAACAGGGAATTGGGGATAACAACTCATTGTTTGCCCACTAAATATTGTAACTCATTATGGACAATTAAAAAAAAGGAAAAAAAAAGAAAAACATTAAGTCATGCTGAGTATTATAGCAATTGTCTGTCATCCCATCATTTGGGAGGCTGAAGCAGGAGGACCTTACATTTGAGACCCCTAGGCTTCATGGAAAGATCCCACCTCAAACCCACAAGATGGATTGCTTATGCCAACCCTTCCTAAAGAAATGAAATACAAGATGTTATGGAGAAATAGTTCTTAAGCATAGTTACCCTTGGAGCCCAACTCATTGAATGTGTCCTAACCTTATTTCCTATTTGTATTCAGTTCATATTTGCTTCTGAAATATTTTTAAGATTGAGCTCTAAAACACGGAGTGGGAAACTATAAGCATCCTGAAAGAAACAGAAGTAATTATACAGATACTTGGCCCATCCCTTTACTTTTCAGCTTATTGAAATAATGGACTTTAAGAAATGGGAATTTTCCCAGAAATTTTGTGCTGGGACAAGAAAAAGGGTGAAGCACTGGTCTAGCCAGAGGAAGAGCTTGCCTCCAAGGAAGAGTTATAATTTATCAGAAGACCTTGCAGAAGAGACATGAGTTGAGACAATAGGGTGGGCAGAACCACACCTTGACTGGAACTGCTTAGCCATGCATGCCTCTTGCTTTCTATTTAAACCCAAATTTCATGTCAAGACCCTCCAAAGTAAGCTTGGGCAGGTGTCATTTCTCCATGTCCTTCTTCCCAGAGTGGCCACACTGAATAAATCTCCCTTTTCTGCTCTTCATTATTAATTGTTCAAATGGAATATTGAGTAGAGATGACCAAACTTGACTTATTGACGGTGGGGGCGGGGCTGTTGTGGCAGATCCTCTGACCCTAGTAATTCTGGCAACAATTTAACATGGAAAGCACACCAGGGAGAATCCTGGGGCACATACATCCTCTACCCAGTTCTCATGGAAGAAAAAAAAATCTCCTTCACTCTATTAAGCTTTAGAACAAAAGAGAGGCCAAGGCCCTCAGCAGTGGGTACTGTCCTAGAAGGGTCTCCACTGGGAGATATAACCCTTTCATCAACTTCTTGGATCAACTATACATCCCATAGGGCCTGAGCCATCTAGTCTGGTGGAAGGAAATTTCTATGCAGACATTACTTTGGCTTTGTTCCTCTATGGTTGCAGTGCAGAAGCCATGACTATGGGTCTTACTGCTGGTGGTCAGGGGCAGTCACTGTCCCAGGCAGCCCTATCATTAGCTCATGAACATTTTGGCTTTAGAGTTGAGTGTTCAGAAACTGCTTTCTATTTTAAAGGCAGGAGGCAATCTGATCATTGGTTTGTTTGGACTCAGTCTAGGCAGTTAGTTATCTAGGCAAGAAACCTAGTAACCTAAAGTCAGTCCTCAACAAGAAGCGCAGAGGTTGAGTACAACTCACACAACCTGCCCGAAAACCAATTTTTCCCCTTAGGAAGAAATTGGTAACAGTTCCAGAATGGGCCTCATATAAGCCTCTGCTGAGGATGATTTTATTTGAACATAGTCTTTTTCAGAATATAGAAAATGATACAAAATAAGAAACAAAATGTATCTGGACCTTTCTCTGTATAGAGGGAATGAACTTTGGAACAGATTTTATTGTTTTTGGACAACATCCTATGATAAGTTTTAGACTAAGAGTGGAGGAACTGTGGTCTTTCCAGGAGCTCAGGGTTATAGGGATCAAATGATTTTTGGAGCCCAACTAGAAAGATATTCAGCATTTCAAAGGCTGTTCATAAAAGGATTTGGCCTAGCATCCACCTTATTGATTTATGTGTGCTGTTGAAAACCTCTTTAGCATCTTATTTTATTTCTGAAGAGACACTACATTTTCTGTGGCTCCAGATGTCTCAACCAGCAGTTAGTAACCAGTCTTCTGTGGGGTTAGTTTCTATGAGTGCTACTCAGAGTAATAGGTCTCTGGGTGTGTGTCCAGCATAGGGACCACCAAGAGAACTCATTACTTTAAGGATGGAGGAGTTACCTACACTGAGTCTCAAGGCTGGATAAGGAAAATGTTTGATTATTCAAACAGGTGTCATCTTATTGCCACAAAATCACTTCCTCCTAAAATTTGTTTTCCACTGTGTACAAGCCTTTAAGCCTCCTCTCCATGGTCCATATGCTCCATGGTCCATGTCTGTTCAGTTGACCACCAACAAATTGATGTTCATGAAAACCCTCTTAGGCAAGGGTGTACATATGAATCAGGCAGGATGGGGTCTTAGAGAAAACCTAACTTCACCTGAAACAGGTCGGAGACATTATGATGTGAAGATTCCACCCATGTTACACTGCTCAAGTCTCACTTCTCTTTGCCTGTGTGCAACCTTCTGGTTGAATGGTTCTCTTGTTTATCTTCAAAGGAAGCTAGATTCTATCCTCCAAAAGCGAATTTGGGAAAAAGAAAACAAAAGTTTGCTTAGAGCCAATCAAAAGTTAAGTGAGTGGTTTATGCAAGAGCCAAGCATATTAAAAGGACCCTCCTTATGATTTTCTTATGATTAGCTAAGTCCCCTGAACTTCATTTCTACAGAGATCACATTTGGACATTAATCTTTGATCATCTGAAATAACCAATACAAAATAACTTAAATTTGCCCTTTGTCCATCTGGTCTACCTCTCAGCATCCATCTAGTCTTCTCAAGATCCACCTGTTGCAAAAGACTGTACTCTCTTCTTTCTCTCTGTGGTGTTTTGAATGTAAAATATTGTCCATGGCCTCATGTATTTGTAATTAAGCCTTGTGGTGGTTTGAATCAGATGGCCCTCGCTGGTAGCAATTTGGAAGGTGGAGCCTTGCTGGAGGAGATGTGTTCATGGTGGTGGGCTTTGGGGAGTTATAACCAGAGCTTGTCTCATTCTCTTGCAGCTATTTTCCACCTACTAACAGGGGAGCATGTCCAGCTTCTGTTCTATCATCTTTGCCCTGCCATTATGAAGCCTCCCCTTAAGACTTAAACCAAAATTAAACCTTTCCTCCCATTGGTTGCTTTTGGTCAGATGCTTTATCCCAGCATTATGAAGGTAACCATAACAAGTCTCATACTTAATCATAGCTGGTGGAGCACTTGGGAGGTGAAACCTTGGAGGAGGTACATTGATATGGGCAGACCTTGAGGTTTATTAGTCCAGCCCTGTTGGGACCCAGCCTGGCTGAATGTCTGTGGGCTAAGTTTTAGAATATAATATGAAGCTGGACCAGGTGGCACACACCTTTGGTCCGAGTGCGAGATAAGCCTTTGATCCTAGCATGCCTCTGTCCCCAGGAGGCAGGGGTGATGGCTGACAGCCATAATCCTGTTAGTTAATGCTAATAAGCTTTGTTCCTGCTTGCTGAGCTTCCTTGTGAAAGAGATAAGACTATACAATACATCCCTGGGTTATATATATGTTGGATACTGGAATAAAAATTTGAGATTTGCCCTGACTTATCTCCCGGCCTCGTGTGCTTCTCTGGCCGCTGCATTCACCTCTCCCCGATGGAGCCCATCTCCTGTTGGCAGGCTAGACTTGGGCCTCCTCACAGGGGGCCAGGGGGCCGTGACTCTCTACCCAACACAGCCCCGTAGGGGGTTCATAGGAGTTTATTCCCTCTACTTCATCCCTGCTGATGTGTGGGAATGTGAGGCATGGCCCTATGATCTTACCATACTTTCTCCACCATTATGAAACTGCCCATCAAATCTGTTAGCCAAAAATAAACCCTTTCCTTCCATAAGCTGCTTTTTTGGGGGTGTTTTGTCCAAGCAATGAAAAGATAACTGCTATGCTCTTCTTTTCATAGATATTCCTGACATCACCTCCTATTCATTTTGCTTCCATAAGCATTACAAACTTCAAGGGAGAGAGATGAGTTTGAGCTTATATCTTCTTCAGAAAGACAGATATTAACTTGCTGGAGCTTTGATCTCTAGGTCTCCTTTCACATGAGTTAGCAAATATCTAATTCCCAGAAACACAAACCATTGATGTAAGAACTGAAACTGAGCTTTACTTCAGCTTTAAATTGATCAAATACAAGCTGAGGTCATGGAAAAAGTATACTGATATTCAGTCACATGGGCCTGGTGGGACTCCTGGGCCCATCTACCTCTCAAGGCACAAAGTCAGTCAGAAATAAGGGTCAAAAGATGGAATGCAAGGAAGGAGAAAAGTTTTCTGGTCTTTCTGGGTGCCAGGCACTGTGATAAGTACCTTCACACGCTTCCCTATTTGGCAGATGCTGTACATGTCTCATTCCATGTTGACTTGTCTACCCTACCGCCAATTATAACCATGGTAGAAAGACAGATCCAAGCACACTTCCCAGTGCATCCCAAAGCATAAGTCCTGGATGGCTTTGCTTTTCTGCTTCTGAGCTTTCTCTGAAAGTTAAATATCATACTCAGTTTATATGCAATCTGGGAATACGGGGGAGTCATTGCTTCCTGGACAACTCAAACAAGGGGGATAGGAAGCAGTAGACACATATCCATCCCCAGGTCCAGGTGACAATTCTAGATGATTCTGAGATTTCTGGATTTCATTTCTGCCATCCATACAGTTGTCTCACTAATGAACATCTGCTGTATGGTGATTTTCCTCTATGTATGTACTATGGTGCCATATTGGAGAAAAGAATGCTTTGGTCTGGTAGCCATGGAAACTTTGGAGAAGAGCAATACAGTGATAGCCAGGTCTAGGGATATATTAATAGAACTCTTGACATTCCCTAGTGGATGGAGGAGGAGAGGGTCACAGGACCTTCACCTGGAATTCCAACCCTTGTTCCCTCCTGTCCTCCCCCCAGCTGCATGTGATCTTGAGAAAAGCTAGACTACAGAGGAAGTAGAAGGTCAACTAGAAGGGAGACTCCATGGTGCAGCTTCGATGAGGTCACCATCTAGGATGGAGTGGGACTTTGTGGTGGTGCAGTTGTCTTTGATTCATCTATGTTCCTGTAAGTAACCCCTCAATTGGTCTTTGTAAGTAACTCCAACAAGCTCACTGGCTCACCCAAACTGGATTTTGGTGCAATCATGTTTTAATATGTCGTCTGAGCCTGATTTGGAGTGACTAGACATTGTCAGAGTCCCCCCCAGGGAAAAAGTTCTGAACAATAACTTCACGGACTTCTCCCTTCCTTCCCTCTCATTCCAGTTTCTTGGCTTCACTTCCCATGGGATTCTTTGCACCCAGGGATTTGTCTCATTCACTGTTTGGAGGTTAACACAAACAAGATGGATGCAGACATGGATGCTTTTAATAAAGCTGAGTCCCCGATGCTTTGGGAGGAGGAGATGTGTTCTCTTGTGTGATCTGGTGCAGATGGCAGAGAGTGAGAAGCCAAGAGGAACCTCAGTAGAGTCAGGCCAAGAGATAAACTTGGTCACAGGTGCTCAGAGGGACTTTTGGAAAAGGAGTCAAATGAGTGCCTTGAGCTGCTTTCGCTGCTGGTGAAAGTGTTGGTTAGAAGTGAGCCACTGACACTGAGGGTCACTGAGTTCCTCTTAACTTTGAGGCCCATCCGAAGTCCTGCACCAACGTATGCAAGTCTCAGGATACATTTGGGAGGTTAACACAAGAGAAACAAAGATCCAATTTGGGGCATGTCTGTCTCTAAAACCTGTGCTTTTGATGGCATCTTTACACTCTAAAGTAAACATATTATGAACAAAATCAGTGAAATGGTTAACGGGAAAGCACTGCTTCCTGGGTGTTCGGAAGGGCAGTTGCCCTGGAATACAGCATTATTTTCCTGTTGTGTTTCCAAGCACACTGCTACTGATTTGGCCACTTTAGCTCTTCGTGGTCCCTGAAACAGCTCTCGATGCTTCCTCTATTAATTGCTGGAGGGGAAAATGAGAGCTGCCTTGTCTGCGAAAGCGGAAATGAAGCTAAATGGCTACTGAGACTCAATTAGTGCTGAGATGGCGAGGAGCTCACACTTCTGGTCCTGCGCTCTTGCTTGGATGAAGTGGGTCACCAGCAGGCCTGGCAGGCTGGCTCCCGGGTCTGGCTCTGCAAACATGCTTTGTACACGTGCAGAGGTACGGACCAACTAAATGAAAACCATGGGAGCCAGAGGATAATGGAATTAGATATTCAATTTTCTGAGGAACAATCAATGAAAGACCTAAAATTATATCTTCTGAAAATAAGAGCAATATGAAGATATTGCTAGGCAAACAAAATCACACAGTATCACCAGCAGACAGATTTCTAAAAAAATGCCACATTTTCTTTCAACAGACAAAAATGATTCCAGCTAGAAGCAGAGGTACAAAAAAAAAAAAAGTTAAGAGGGGTGGATAGATGGCTCAGCAGTGAAGGTGCTTGCCTGCAAAGCCTAATGACCCAGGTTCGATTCCTCAGTACCCACGTAAAACCACATGCACAACGTGGTGCGTGCATCTGGAATTTGTTCACAATGGTGCACCCATTCTCTCTCTCTCTCTCTCTCTCTCTCTCTCTCTCTGTCTCTCACAAATAAATAAAATATTTTAAAAAGGAATGATCAGCATCAGAAAGAGAAAGTACAAACATAGTACCTAAATATAAATAACTCTTTATTAATATATAAATATTAATAATAATACCTTTTGGAATTTAAATAAGTTTACAATTGAAATGCATGATAAGCAAAGTGGCTAAGATAAGAGGGAGGCTGGGGAGATAGTTCAGTCTATAAAGTGTTTTCCTCACAAGTACGAGGACCTGAGTTCAAGCTCTGGCACTTGTGTAAAAATGCTGGCCTTGTACTCACAGTGCTGAGGACCCCTGGGGCTTACTGCTCTGTCAACCTAAACTAATTGCTGTACTCCAGGACAATTGGAGATCCTGTGTTTAAAAAAGCACATGGACTTCTTGAGGATGACCCCAAGGTTATCTTCTGGCCTCCACACACATATGGAACACTTGCGTGGGCACATGCACCCACCCCCCATACAAACACACACGTGTATAAAATAAATAGATGCAGGGGCTGGAAAGATGGGTCAGCGGTTAAGGCACTTGCTTACAAAGCCTAACAACGTTGCTTCAATTCCCCAGTACCCAAGTAAATAAAGCCAGATGTACAAAGTGGTGCATACATGGAGTTTGCGGTGGCTGGAGGCTCTGGTGCGCCCATTTTCTTGGTTTCTCGTTTCTTCATTTCTCTCTGCTTGCAAATAAATAAATAAATAAATAAAATATATTTAAAAATAAATAAATATAAATAAAAACAAAGACCAAAAGGTGCTCATTAAATTGCACTCTAAATATTTATGTTTATGCCCAGAGAGAGAACTGTTCTCAACTTTGTCAGAGAAGCTTCTTTTTACAGATGGTGGTGACAACTGAGGAGACTCAAAATTGGTAGAAGTGCTGAGAATCAGTGACTGTGGAGTGCTCAGCACTAAGAGAGACGCCTCTATCATATCCTCCGAGGCTCAGGGAACAGTGCAGAAGAGGGGGGTGGAAAGAATGCATGAGCCAGAGGATCAGGAGGAGTGCAATGGAACATGGCCTTCCAGACATGATGTGTTCATTGTATTCATGACCTCACAGCAACTGTCATTACCTGCCCGAGTCTGCACAGCATTCCATTGTGGATGGCAGAGGAGAGAAAAAAAAGACATCAAAACAGAAGGACCAGTTGGAATGATGAAGGGGTTCAGTGGAGGGGAGATAAGTGTGGGGACAAGAGAGGTTAATGGGAGGGGCTTATAATCCAAATACACTACGTACATATATGAAAATTGTCAATAAAATGTTTCCTTAAAATGACAAGTCAATATTAAATTGAAAAAAATCCACAAAGGGTAAATGGAACTACAGAATAACATCCTTGCATTGTATGGGAAGTGATTAGGAAGTTAATTCACATTAGACACTAACTAGTCAGTGATGGATGCTGCAGTCTCTAGGGGATGATTGTAATTAGGAAAATAATGTGCAAGAACTTGTTAAAGGAGAAAGTGGAATAATTTTAAAATAATCCACAAAAGGGTGAGAAAGGAGTAGCAAATGAATAGTTATAAACCTAAATAGATTTATGTGTTGTAAGTGTAAACATCATAAATATCTTCATAAAGATTATTAGACTGCAGAGAAAAATGATTATCAAAGATACACTTTGGATGACACAGATCAGTTGAAAGTAACAGGATGAAAAAGATGCAGAGAACTCTAAATGCATCTTATTAAGTGCAATAAGCCTGTCTAATTGAGTACAACGGTATAATATACTGGAAGCAAAACTATGGAGACAATTAAAAAGGCCTGGGTGGCAGGGCCAGTGGGGTGGGGTGGCACTGAGTAGGTGGAGTTCAGAGGACTTTCAGGCAGGGAAGCTGTGCTGTGTGGTCATTTAGTGGTGGGTCCACATCATATATTTGTCAAAACTCATAGATGCCAATACCCAGGGTGACCCTAAATCTAAGCTACAAGCTAAATATCATGCCCATGCGTCATTGTATCTCACCTTGTATAATAAATAGATAATTTGTTATTGGTCACGGAACCACATGATAAAACATGTGAGGAGAAAGGAGATATTTATGAAATCTCTGCAATCTCTCCATTTTACCATAAACTTCAGATTTCTCTAAAAAATAATAAAGCCTATTTTTAAAACCTCAAACAATGAATATAGTAACAGTTCTCACAAACACTGCCAAAGGTTAAGTTAGCAATCAAAGACTTTAAGGAAACAGGCATTATAAGAGAGACATTTCATAAAAAGAAAGGTTGTCTGGAAAGATGGCTTGCTGCACAAACATGAGAGCCTGACAGGGCCCCCGACGTCTGCGTTTATTAGTCGTATGGGGCATGGAGATTGGAGTATTGCTGGGGCTCTGAAAACTGCAGCTCTGGGTTCAGAGAAAGACTCTGTCTCAAGGGAATATGTGGATGAGCCATAGAGGACATCTGACACTCCTATGGGTTCCATATGCGCAAAGATGGGCACACATACCATACCCACATACTACATGCCCATATGCAAAAACCACAAGGAAACATAATAAGAAACATCTCACAAAGCAGATACAATACCCTAAAATTTACACCTAACCTCGAAACATATACAGGAAGAACTGAAAAATGGACACAGGTAAATTTATAATCTTAATAGGAAGTATTCCAACATTTCTCTCAGGAGGGTTCCCTCAGTAACTGACAGAGCAAGTAGTTAGTGAAACAGGGAAAATGTTTGAGTAGATGAGAGATAGAACACAACTGGCTATTCAAAAGATGAAACCAGCATCGAGGCTACTACCACCCGAGACTGCAGGGTAGCCAGACAGGGAGACATTGGAACCATCTGGAAGGAGACTGTGGTAGCGAGTCACTTTGACAAGTCACTTAGTCAAGGAACAGAGGGCAGAGCAGCTGCAAGGAGGAAACTAAGATAAACACCAGGCTGACCCTCTTTCCTCCGTTTGCATTTCAGGGCTTCCCACTGGTCAACTCCAACCAACTGAAAACTGAAACATCTGTGTTGCTGCCAACTTATTTGCATAGTTACATGTACAGTCAGGCCTTTCATGATAACTGCTTCCATATCCATGGATTCCACTAAATTTGGGTAGAAAATACTTGAGAAAAACTGAATTGTACTGAGCATGTCCAGACTGTTTATCTTGCCTTCAGAGGAAAACACCCAGTGAAATTGTGCCATACCATGGGCCTCACGGAGAGAAGAAAGGAACCTGACACATTCATAGACCTCCATGCAGCTTGTCCAATCCTAGTTCGTACTGAGAGTCGCACAGGTCACATAAAGAGCCACACTTAACACTCAGACACTTGGTTCTGCCTCTCAGTGAGATAGCACAGTGCCTCTCAGCCCAGGGACTAGGGCCAGCTCCATTTCAAGGATAAGACTATACATGCTGGATTAGAGTCAGAGAATCTTCCCTTCCCAGAGGGAATAAGAGATTGATAGCCCATGTACCATGAATACCAGAGTTCTGAGTCCTAGGAAGTGGGTACATGCCAGGAGCTAGCATCCCCAGTAAGTCCCTGGGTAAACACACTCTGGCTATGGAGCATGCTTAACCAATCAGAGGAGAATACTGGTGGAAGCAGCTCTAAGTACCTGAAGCAGGCTCTTGGCCAAAGGCCTGGCCTTAGGACTACATGATTTAGGAGAATGTGCTAGAAGCTCAGCTGCTAAGTCTAGCTATCCACTGCCAGGGAAGACTGCATATGGAAAGGGAAGGGACTTGATCCAGGCTGGAATCAGTAGAGCCCA
Organism: Zapus hudsonius; assembly: GCA_004024765.1. Taxonomy (NCBI): domain Eukaryota; kingdom Metazoa; phylum Chordata; class Mammalia; order Rodentia; family Dipodidae; genus Zapus; species Zapus hudsonius. The sequence continues at coordinate 17,705 of PVHP010021907.1, forward strand.
CGTGATCACCTGCAGCCAGATTGCACGCTAGGACTTTCTCCCAACCTAAAGGGTTCCCCCCCCCATAACCTCCACCTGCCCTTTCCACCTTTCCCACAGGAAATAGCTTTCTGGGTGACCAAGCTGCCATTTCCCAGAAGGCATGGCACGCCAGGTGGCATGGATTGACCTGCTGGGCCCCTGAGGAAGAGCAGCAGCTCCGTCTGCCAGGAGAACAAAGCTGTTCAGCTTAAACTCCTCATAAAAGCCACAATGTTCATTTCCTATATTGGGTTGTATTTCCTAATTACTCTCCCCAAGGACAACCTAGGAAGGAGAAGGGAGAGGGCCCTCGCAGCTTTCATTTGTACATTTAAATAAAGTGTGATTAAAAAGCACACCCTACATATTTCCTGAAATACCTTCCATCGTGGATGTTTCTTGTGAACACAAAATGGAATTGCTTGAGGAAAAAAATATTATTTCAGCTTGAAAGTAATTGCCACTTATTTTGTTTATAAGACAAACTCTGCTGGTGACATCAGATTAGACTTAACTGCATCCTGTTTTGATACTAACTAATATTTGCCTAATACTCAGCATAAATAAGGAGGGATTTCTCCTGAGACACCACCGTTATTACATCTTTAATGGGACCTAATAGTCCAAGGCAAGTCAATTGCCCTGCTGTGGGATTATAATTGTGTGCTCTCTTTCCCCCCCTTTTAAACTTCACAAACAGAGAGGAGCACTCGAAGCCATTAAGCTTTCTCCAAAAATGTGGGGTAAAAATAAAAGCAGCCATGTGCAAGCTCCACCATCATCGGTTCCGGAAACTGACGGCATTCCAAAAGCTCCCTCAACTGCATTGCTTTCTCCAAGGCTTCCTGGTAGCAAGGTGGCAGCTGGGAGGAGCTCATGCCAGCCTGCTGAGCCTGGCAGGCTGATCTGCAGGTGGCCCCCGCCCTCCAAGGCATGTTTTGCAGCCTACTTCACGTCTCTGCCCTTGACCACTGGTACACATGGAGAAAAGATGCCCTACTCATACTGGAAGTAAGCTGTTGCTTCTGTGTGTGAGGGTCGCCGTTGGTGAAAACCCAGAGTCCTGGTGTAACAGTTAGCTACCTTCTCGTTGCTGGAACAAAACACTTGGCAGGAGCAGGAGCAGCTTTATGAAAGGAAAGAGTTTTTTTTTTGGCTTACAGTTTTCAGGGGAGAGAGAGGAAAGCATGACAAGGACAGCAGGGTCTGGAATCTCGTCACATCAGCTGGGAGAGGGCAGCAAGAATGAGCTAGCTTGGTGGACACCATAGCTCCACAACAACAGGAAGGAATTGGTCTGAGCACTGGGTTGGGAGCTGTTCTATGTGCCAAAGCCAACCCCCAGCAGCACACCTCCTCCAGCAAGGCTCCACCGCCCAAGGCATCACCAGCTGGGGACCACATGTGCCTTCATTCAAACCACCTCACCTCACTCAAAGGACTCCTGTACAAAGAATGCAGTAAAGAGTTTGTTCAAGTTAATAGCTCAGAGTCTATCCTGCTTCACCAAGCTGCTAAAAGTCTGGGCCTCAGAGACCAGAAACATGATGAGCACCACCTGAGAAATGGACAAGCATGTAATAGAAGAAAGAAGTGGGTGTCACCCCAAGACCATAGAAACAGAAGATAGAGTGTAGAGAAATGTTGGACTCTCAGCTCCAGGGGCCCTCATTCAACTCAAACATGAGAAGCTGGTACCTGGAGGACAGCAGGCTTCCAGATAGGAACCGGGGCAGGAGGGGCCAAAGCCAGGCAACCAGACCCTGGAACTCTTTGCTTCCCTCTCACAGAAGCAGGGCTGGGGCAGCAGGCTGTCCTGGATGGTTCTCATAGAAGTGAGCTGATTGTGATGCTGGTTTCTGTGCCTTTCTCCTTGTACAGGAGACCCTTGGATCTTGGAAGTTGTTCTAGATAGGGCTATGGCTTCTCCTATGTATTCATTTGTATGCAAAGAGAGACAGAGAAGCGAGACAGAGAGAATGGGCCTTGCAGAGCCTCTAGTCACTGCAAACGAACTCTAGATACATGCACCACTTAGAGCATCTGGCTTTAAGTGAGTGCTGGGGAATCGAACCCAGGTCATTGGGGTTTTCAGGCAAGCACCTTCACCAGTGAGCCATCTCTCCAGCCAGGGATTGTAGTTTTTAACTAAGAGCAATCTTGTATCTGTCCCTTTATAGAGCTGAAAATGATCTCTTCCCATCCCCCTATCTTGCTCCCTTGAGGAATTTAAATAAACCTTCAGCCCTTGGGTCTCTGGGCCCATGAAATTCTGCCAATCAATGAAGCCCATCTTTAGCTAGGGTCTTGTGGCTACAACTTTACTAACCTTGACTTCTCTGTTCTCTGACCCGCCATCAAAGTAGGCTCTGGTAAGTAACTTCCATTGTACCTGACATGGAGTTGGTTGGTGAACAATAGCTATTACTGCTTTTTAACCATTATCATTAAAGATGAGGAAGCATGGAGGCCCAGCTGATATATGGCACAGGCACCCAGAGGGATGACAGGTTCCTGCGCACCAAGTGGAGGGTCACAGAGAGGCCAAATGGAGGGGAGAAGAGGCATTCCAGACAAGGGGTTGGCTGAGGGTAGAACTCAGTATTAGAGCACTTGCCTAGTCTGGGTGGGGCTCTGGGTTCCATCACCAGTCCTGCAAAACAAACACAAAACAAAACCCAGCAACATTAAAATCCAGGCCCAATGATGCAAAGGCACAGAAGGATTTATGTGTGAACAATTGGGCTCTCCCAAGAAGTTCTTCCTAGGAAGGTAGGGGGTGGAGAAGATGGAGAGAAATAAGGGAAGTAAAAGGCTGAAGACACAAATTTTGGGCTCTTTACAGGTCTGATGCACCTCTAAAAAATGACTACCAAGCATCATTATACCTCCAGACAGGTTGTGGCTTGACATTTAGGAAAGCTGACTGGAGTCTTCCCATGGATTAAGAGGTGGAGACATGATGGTCAGTGACAGGAAACAGGAAGGCCAAGGCAGGGCTACAGCATGGTTAGGGTTGGACCAGGACATAGGTTTATCCAATAGAGCTTCAGACTGCAGGGAGGAAGGTGGGAATCCCCTTTGTTGGGCTGTCTCCACCATGGCCTGTATGAGTTTAATACTGCTGAGGGCTGGTGACGCTTAAGGGACAAGCTTCACTTAAAAAAAAAAAAGAAGGTCTTGCTGAAATTTTGCTATAAGCAAAGTTGATGTTTAGTTTTTAATGTTTACAGTTTTTAAATGCAGAAAAATACAAAGAAAAGCACCCACGATTCAGATCTCAGAACTCGTCTTTGTTGACAATTTTTCTTCTTCATTTGCTTTTGTGTTTATGTATATTTTTAAAAATTGCACAAGTGGGCTGGGGAGATTGCTCAGTGGTTAAAGGTGCTTGCTTGTAAGTTTGCTGGCCCAGGTTCTATTTCCCAGTACCCACATAAATCCAGATTTTAAAAGTGGCTCATTCATCTGGCATTCATTTGTAGTGACAAGAAGCCCCAGCATGCTGATAAGCACACATACATTCACATTAACTAATAAAAATATTAAAACTTGCACAATTAATATTTTTAGCCACTTTTAGATAGCTTTAGCTTTAAGGTCCTAGCCTCACCTCAACCCAGTGGTTATGAGCTTTGTGTTGCCTCTAAGTCATTGTTACAGTTTTATAAAGGCAAGTCCATTGTCCCACTGGTTTCATACCCATGGATTCAACCAACCACAGGTGGGAATGCTTGAGAAAAGGCTTACATCTGTACTGAACTTGCACAGACTTACTTTTTCTTGTCATCATGCCCTAATCAGTATAGCGTCACAACTCTCTCCATGGCATTGACATTGTGTTAGCTGTCACAGGTCATCAGAGATGATGTAGTGTAAAGTCAATGGGATGTGTGGTGGTTGTGTGCAAATACTACACTATTTCATATATAAAATACATGTGCAAAATACATATATTTTTGTATTTTGGACTTGGGCATCACAGTTTTAAATCACAGGAGATCTTAGAAACAGTTCCCCACAAATACTGAGGGATTACTGTTTAGATAGGCATATCTATTCATAGAAACTAAATATGTTAATTGACATATTTATAAATAGCATGCAAATGGGTTTCTCTAACTTTTTAATATTGTTTTTCTCACTCAACAGTAGACTTTTGACATTCATTTGAGTTACCACGGGTAGCTTTAGATCTTTGCATTTTGCCCTTCCTAGAAAGTGTGTATGTATGTGTGTGTGTATGTGTGTATGTGTATGAGTGTGTGATTGTATATATGTGTATCTGTGTGAGTGTATGTGTGTGTATGTGCGTGTGTGCATGTGTGTCGTAGTCAGCCACACATCGCTGGGGTGAATCTCCAAACCAGGCACAATTTGGGGGAGGAAAATATTTATTGAACAGATCCAGGGGAAGTTAAGGAAAAAGACTGGCCCCCTTTCATGGATCTAAGCAGAGACAGACAGAAGCCCACCACCAGCACCTCAAGCAAGCACACTCCTAACTAGCAAAACAAGAGGAACTCCAGACTTGAGCTCAGACTGCTTTTTGCATATGTAAAGCTAGAATTCCAGACCCACCCCAGAAACACCTTAGAGCTGAACCCTAGGATCTGGCCAAGGTGACACACCTACTCCAGCCAGAAATGGCTGGAGACAATTTATAATTATAATACACTTTTGAATCTATTGGGGGGACATTATTCAAACTACCACAATGTGTGAGTGTGAATGTGTGTGTATGTGTGTGTGTAAATGTATGTGTGTGTGTGTGTATGTGCGTGTGTGTGTGAATGTGTGTATGTGTGTGAGTGTATGTGTGTGTATGTGTGCAAGTGAGTGTGTGTGTTCCCAAGGACTGCATGGCATCTATCCTTCCCTGGACATGCTGCTTACAGGGTATTACAAATTATTATCGCCGACATTATTGCCACGAATGTTCTGGGCATATCTCTTGTCTAACACACCTAATTGGTCCTGTTTTCAAGGCTATGAAAGCTGGTACCCTGTGAAAGGTAATTGTTCCATTGGAACTGATACCTAAAGTGAAATTGTTGAGTGATGGGATAGTGCATTTCAAATCCTTTCTCTTCTGTGAAGGGATTTAATTGGCCATATACATTCCCAAAATAACCCCTTTAGAGTTTGGAATCTTTACCTGTGCTCTCAAGAGGAATTAGTCAAGGGGCTATCTGGGAAACCAAATTAAAATCTTCCACAGGATAATGCCATATGGCCTCTGCTTACTGCTAGTATTAGAATGAACTTTCATGCTTATGCATTTATATTTTAATTACAAGTATATTACAATATTACATTTAGTGTGGAAAGGGATTAGATGCCATTCATATGAAATTAGAAAATCATGGTTTTGACATCTCAAGACAATGATTTTTAAAATTAATTTGTTTTAAATCGATACACAGAAATTGACATTATTGTGTGGTATTTTGATACATGCATTCAATAGGTAACAATCAGATTGGCATGACTGTCACTTTAAACATGTCATTTTTTGTGTTATGACATTGAAAATCTTAGCCATTTTCAAATAGCCAATTGCTGTCAACCATGTTTATCCTACTAAAGTTGAAGGTGAAAGGGTTATGACCAAAGAAAAAGTATGAAATTTGTTTGAATCCTGATTAGAGCAAACCAACTGCACAGAAAGCCAGGGAAAACTGAATGTGGTGGGGTATTCAGTAGTGTTAAGAAATTATTGTAGCAGCCAGCATTACAATTATGACTAAGAGTTAAATCTCACAGCATAACCTCCACAATAAAGAAAACCTAGAGAACAAATAAAACAACACAAAATTCATTTTCATCCCTTGCTAAAAGACAGAAGAGGCCTAAACTTCAAATGACTTGCTGAAGCAAAGAAATGAATGCACTATGGGTAATAGGCGCTATATATTTCATGGCCAGAGGAGTTTCCAGTGGCTAAGATGAGAAAGATCACTTAGCCCGAGAGCAGCCTAGAATTAGAGGTGCCAGTGTAAACTTATGGGTGTATATTTTCTATATTAATGAAACAACTGGGCAGATACACAGACATGCACATTTGCAGGTGGATGAGTGGATGAGGTTGAGCATACCACTAGAAGCAATGTTACCTCAATAGTAATGAGCATAATTGGACCCAGTTCTGATCTCTGAAGACAGAAGCCAGAACTACTTAGTGGATTGGCTGATTCCAGAGCTGGTGTCGGGAAGGTACAGGATGAGACCAGAGCATCTTGTGCTAGAAAACGCTAGAAACTTCTTAGTCACAAATCTAAGACTACAAACACAGTGAGAATGTAAATTGGACCAGCCATTATGGAAAACTTAAAAACATAACTTTCATGTGATCCAGTTACATTACTTCTTGGAATATTCCAGAAGGAATCCAAGTCAGTACACTATAGACATACCAGCACTTGAGCGTGTGCACACACACACACACACACACACACACACACACACACACACACACACACACACTTATTGGCTGCGGCATTGACCAATAGATAAATTATGGACTCAGCCTAAATGTCGATCAGTGAATGAATTCATTCATCGTCCCTATACGGGATGGCTCATCTTGAGTGTATACTTGATAGCATTTGGAATCACCCGACACCTCTGGGTGTGTCTGGTGAGAACTTTTTCAGAGAAGTTTTACAGAGGAGCACAGACCCATTCTGAATGTAGGCAGCATAATTCTATGGGCTGGAGTCCCACACTGAACGAAAGCACAAAACACAGCATTCACCTCTCCATTCCTGACAGCAGACACAGGGTTCTTGCTGGCCACTGCATCCTCCAACTGTGAGCCAAAGTAAATCTTTCCTTCTTTGTGAGGTATTTTATAATAGCAGCAAGAAAAGTTATATATATATATATATATATATATATATATATATATATATATATTAGTTTTATTCAGCCATAAAGAAGAGTGAAATTGTGTTTTTTTTTTCCTTCAGAAAAACAAATTGAACTGGAAGTCACCTTAAGTGAAATAAGCCAAGTCTATAAAGACAGGTCTCACACATTTTATCTCCTATGAAGAATCTAGGGGCATGATGAACATGAAAATAAAAGAGATACTATTAGAGGTATAGGAGAGGAAAAGGGTGAGAAGCACATTTATGTATATAAAGAAAGGTCCAATGAAGCCCCTTACTTTGTACTTTTTTAATGGGTTTTTGAAGCACAGTTTCATTGTGCTTCAAAGCCCTAGCTGACCTGAACCTCAATGTGTAGATCAGGGTGGCTTTGAACTTGTAGTAATTCTGCCTCTGCCTGCTAAGTGCTAGGATTACAAGTGTGCACCACCACACTTGGTCTTATGTGGTACTTAGGATCCAACCCAAGGCTTCATGCATGCTAGGAAGCTCCTGCAAACAAATGTTTATAAAGAATGCCATTATAGCATTATAACCAGGCCAGCTGCAGGATGCGATGAAATGCAAGTTCTTTGTTTAAAAAAATTATTAAGAACTTCGAGGTGGCAGTAGCAAAACATTAAGTGAGTTTTGGGGTCCTTTTGAGTACCAGAGCATGTACGGTTGAACAGGTTGTATTCTGTAGACTATAATTATGGAAGAGCATGTCTTTTGTGGAATCTAAGAGGAAAGTCTACAACTTATCTTCAAATACTTTAGTAAAAGTAATGTGTGTGGAGGGGAAGGAGGATGAATGAGAGCAAATGAGATGCCCCACTAACAAGATTCCAGAGAGAGTATATGGGAGTTTATACCATTTTTCTCCTTATCTCTTTTCTGAAAACCTTTTGTTGAAACCGTCCATAAGTATGGACTGTATGCCATGATCACAGCCCCCTCCACAGCCCCCAGCCCCTCTCTAATCCCCGTTCTACTGAACCACATCTTTTTCCAATTAAACTCCCTTTCATTGTGATGTCATCATTTTCCCTCCGATTACAAAGGTCTTATAAGTAGATAGTGTCAGCCACAGTGAGGTCATCAATATCAAGGCCACTTTGTGTCTGGAAGATTGCATCATAAGCACTCCTTCCCTTCTTTTGGCTCTTATATTCTTTCTGCCACCTCTTCCACAGTGGTTCCTGGGTCTCAAAGGCTGTGATAATGCTGTCTCACTCATGCTGTCATTACACTGTCACTTCTCATCATTATGGTGAGTTTTATGCCACCCCAGTGGTCACCACCACTTGGAAAGAAAAGCTTCTGTAACTTAAAGGTATAGTAGCATTAATATATGGGCATAAACGGAAGTGTTTGAAGTTCAGTGAGCATAATTCATCCATTTAGCAGACAACAGTAGTAGTTCCCCCTCCAGGGCTTATCACCTTCCAGCCATTGGTTTTTGACTAGGTTTTCAGTACCAGGTGTGAATTCCCTCCTGTAGAGTGGGCCTCCAGTCCAATCAATGAGTAGTTGGCTTCTCCTATAACAGACATGCCACCATTGAACCAGCTGGCACATTTGGCTTGGCTGGCCAGCTGTAAAGCTTGCAGAGCTTGCTGTTTATTAAGACCCTTAACAACTTTTTCCCCCCAAAAGGTTGCGTGCTGCGTAGGTCTGTCCAGCATCCTGACAGCTCATCAACAGGGAGGAGGCTTCCAGCTCTGCCCTAGCTCAATTTCTCAGTGACCTGCAGCCCAAGCACATGAAGTCTTCAGCAATAGGTTCTTACCAGTTCTGCTGGGCACCCAGAGCCTTGGTAGTAGCCTGCAGTATTTGGGGGGCATCAGGAACCTCCTTGGCAACAACACACTGGAAGGTATCCCACTCCTGGCGCTGAAATTGTTCTAATACAACCTATGGCTTCTGGGCACAGCATTACCACCCCCACAGGATACTTCTGCTGAACTCTCTTTTAAACATATATATTCTTAGCTAGAGAAGAAGTGGGTTTCCGTGTAGCTTATTCATAACAACTTACCTTTTGATTAGCCTTTCTCCCACCCTCTCCTCCATGCTCTCCTTTCACTCCACTACACCATTCTGCTCCAAATATCCTGCCCCTTATTTACATATCTATTATGAAAGAAGGAGCAGAGGGGAGGGGTTAAGAGGAAGGTAAAGAAGATCCACTATTCTTTTAACTTTTCTATGTCTGAAATTAAACTTTTTGAAAGATGCAGGCATGAAAAACCACTTATTTAGTTGATTAGGGCATATTGTTTATCCTGTTGAAAAATACCAACATATGTTAGAAATTTTCAATATATGTGAAAAAATGATGCAAATGCTGATAATTATGAAATCTAGGTGGTGGTTTAAGAAAGTTCATTATCTTTTCTACTTATGCATATGTTTGAAAATTTTTCTTTTGAGAGAGAGAGAGAGAGAGAGAGAGAGAGAGAGAGAGAGAGAGAGAGAGAGAGAATGGCATTCCAGGGCCTCCTGCCAGTGGAAACTCCAGACATGTCTGTCACCTGGCTTTACTGGGGAATTGAACCCAGGCCATCAGGCTTTGCAAGCAAGAACCTTTAAATGCTGAGTCATATCTGAAGCCCTGGAAATTTTCATAATACAAAGGTTTTTAAATCATTCTTAATTTCATCTGGCAATTATTTTATAGAATCCTTTCTAGTCCTAGAAATGATGCACATATTTTATATTGAACATATCATTTCAATCTTGCCCGTTCTGCTCTTTGCCAGTCTTTATAAATGGCTCGTGGATGCCTGCATATTAGTTCCTCAGCCAGACAGTGTATTAAATCACCCTCATATTGTTGAAACTGGAGTTTGCTTATACAGTGCACTCAAATATATATATGCTTTCCACTGTTGGTAATTTCCTTGCAGGAAAGATTTCCAGGTGTCATATTTCTGGACCACAGATATAACCCTGTTTATGAATCCTGAACATTTTGCCAAATTGCTTTCCAGAAAGTTGTACCCATCCGTGCCATATGAGACTAACTGTTGGGAGTTAGCATGAATTTTTTAGCTACTGCTGGGTTATGTGTGTGCATTTTTCTGATTCCTTTTTTGTGCATTATTCTATCTCTATGCCTCTGTTGGGGGGGGGCTAATACACTTCCAAATCTGCATGAGCTCTGAGTAATAAACATATTACATCTCACATTGTGTTTGTCTCCAATATTTTTTTCCTGAGGAATCTCTTTAAATGAAAGGGAATGCAGAGCCAATCCAGAAGGCCAAAGAAGAGGAGGAAGCCTCCTCCCCATTGGGCAGTGCTGGAGAGTGCTGAGCAGGCTGCTGGGGTGGGGAGCCAGCAGCAGGCTTAACTAAGGGGTGTTACTAGCAGTGTCTGGCCAGTGGCTATGTCCTCATCTAATTGCCCTCTGGATATCTATGTTTATAACCCATGGATCAGTGTGGCGCTCACCTTTGGTCAGAGAAACTTCTTTTTGCAGCTGAGGAGACTCAAAAGTCATCCAAGTACTGAGAATAAGTGACTGTTGAGTGCTTAGTGCTAAATGAGACATCTTTACCACACCCTCCAAGATTCAGAGAGAATCATAGGAGAGGGGTGGAAAGAATGTAAGAGCCAAAGAAGGGAGAGGACTACAATGCAATTCTGCCTTCTGGACATCAGGTGGTTTTTGCATTTATGACCTCACAGTGACTGTTGTTACCTACATAATATTGGGCCCATCAACACTTCATTACAGATGGTAGAGGAGGGCAAAAAAGACCTCAAAGTGGAAGAGAAAGCACTTGAAAGAAGGGGCTAATGGAAGGGGATAAGAAATGGGGGAAAAGACGGCATTGATAGAGGGGTCTGATCAAAATACACTCTGTACGTGTATGAAAATTATCAATAAAAAGTTGTTAATTAAAAACACTAAAATAATAAATACTTTTAAAAAAAATATTTTTAACATTTTTATTGGCTAAAAATTATACATATTAGAGGGCGGAGCATCATGGTGGACTAGTAGCAGGCTCACCAGGACTCTCTTTGAAAAGGTTTGATTCTTCAGCTGGGATCCAAACCCGGGACCCCAGCTGGCCTTGAACCCAAACCTACCGTCTCCCCAACTCCATGCTAGCCGGGGGGTCAGGTCTCCCCAGTTGCTTTCTACTCAGCAGAGGAACAAAGCGCCGCCCTTCCCCCACTCCTAGCTTCCGCTCCCGCTCCCGCCAGCTTTTGCCGGCCTGGCTGAGAACCTCTCCCTCTCCCTCCCGGGGCCCCCTTCCTCCAGCCTCCCTCCAGCGGGCGCACTTCTCCCTGAGACCCCCCCCCATACACAGGCAATCGCGCTCCATGGGCAAACTGAACTAGC
>PVHP010021908.1:0-28960 GCA_004024765.1 Zapus hudsonius
GTCCCTTTATGGAACAGGAAACTGGCAAGGAAGTAGAGGCAGCACATATACAATCAAAAAGAGAATAATATGACTCCTGACCACAACTGCAATGCAAACATGAAGCAGTTAATGGCTGATATGGAAATTATGAGAAAAGACATGAATGAGATGAAGCTTTCTAACTCAAGCATAGACTCCAGACTGAATTTAATGGAGAAAAATATGAATGAATGAATATGAATATGATAAGTGTGTGTTTGATTTTTGGCCTGTACTTTGAATTACTCTTGATTGAATACTGTACATTAGGTTAATTCTTGTGTGAAATTTTTATGTTCTACCTAGGTTGAGTGAATAGTTATGGTTTATAACTAGGACTTAAAAAATAGTTTAAAATTTTTTATTTTCAAGGAAATTAGGGGAAGAATCGGTGTGTCAAGGCTTCTTCTGCTGCAATGTACTCCAGATGCTTTTTCCCTCTCATTGGCTATCTTTGAACCTCTCTTCTCCTGCATAACCCTGTCCATGGTATTCTATCTGCCTCTGGCTTACTGAGTTCTGGCCCCCCTACTCCATCTCATCTCTTCAGCTTTTATAGTTATATTAATAGTTAAGTTCACATTGTTTTATATCATTATTTTGGATCAATAGCAGTAGTCCATAAAAAGGAAAATGATAGCTTGTAATAATACAAGAAATGTTTGAGGGCACTTTTTATGATTGCTCATGTATATAATTGTTGGTAGTGGCTTTGGCTGCCCTGACTGGTGTGTTTTATGCAACCAGTTCCAGAATTTGATGTTAGCTTTCCTGTTCTATTCATATTACCAATTTCTAATAGATTCCATGGGGAATGCAGCTTAGTATCTTATCCTAAGTAAGAAATCTTTTCTAACTGTCACTTAGAATTGACATGATCTGAAGAGGTCCCATTTCAATTTTTGTTTGCCTGCCTTTATGGAACTCAAAGTTGCCTTTAAGTTGAAGTAATTAATTGATTTGATGTTTAAATTAGTCATCTCTCCCAGTGTTATATTTTATGATAATCAGAGTTGTGTATAATGTTAATTTTAGGTTTGTTCTTTTGTTTTATGAGAAATGGAAGATAAACTAAGTGGATTATAGTAGTATGTAGAGTGAGAGGAAGTGTAGGATGTTGGCTTTATTTTCTTAAATCATTAAAGAAAATTTATACATGGCATACTTTTTAACCTGAAAACATTTGTGTATGCTTGATTTTACTAAGCTTTAAGAAATTGTCAGGAAGCAGAAGTTTCTAAATATCTTATTCAGAGTTTAAGGAAAGAAGGGGCAGAGGAATTTGCTTAGTGGTTAAAGCCTTTTGGTCTGGATTCAATTTCTAGCCTCCCATGTAAAGTCGGATGCAGAAAGTTGTGCCTGTGCTTGATATTTGCAGCAGCAAATATAAACATAAGTAAAAATTTTAAGAAAACAAAACAATATTTATTATAAAAATGATTTCATTGTAAGGTTTTTGTTTGTTTGCTTGTTTTTTTTTGTCTGTTTGTTTCATTTTTATTAAGGTACCCAGGCTGACCTGGCACTAACTCTAGCTCCAGGCTAGCTTTGAACTCCCAGTGATTTGATTCTAATTCCTCAGCCTTCCCAGTGTTGAGATTAAAGGCATGTGACACCATGTCCTGCCCATAATGAAAGTTTTTTTTAATACAAAGCAATTAGCTTTTTAAAAACTAATATGAAAATTATATATGAATATATAATTTTCATATAAATATATCATATATTTCATATATATCATATATTTTATATGAAAGAGAGAGAGAGAGAAACAAAGAGGAGAGAGAGACAAACAAAGAGGAGAGAGAGAGAAAATGAAAGTGAGAATGAATGGGCATGCCAGGGCCTCTAGCTACTGCAAACGGATTCCCGATTTGTGCGACACTTTATGTATCTGGCTATATGTGGGTACTGGAGAATTGAACCCAGGCCAGCCAGCTTTGCAAAGAAGTACCTTTAACCATTGAGCCATATCCTCAGCCCTAAGTATGTATTATCCCAGGAAATTGTTTGATTGTATGAAATGGTGACTGAAGGACTTATTTTTGGTTGATAATAGAATTCATTTGTGTTCACCAAGCATGAGCATATACCCACAGATTTGATAAATTCTATTATTTCCCTGCTTTGTTCATTCCAGGATACATAATAATAATAATAATATGGAGTCTTTAATCTGTTACCATGAAAAAGTTTTGATATTATTGGAAAGATTACTTAGACCTTTGATCTTATATGAGAAGGGAAGAAACAAGTTTGCCTCTTTTGTGCCAAGTGCTGTGATGAATGCAGAGTAGTTTTTTTTCCCACTTTAATTCGTCAGATCTTTAAAGTTTATGAAACTAAGAGGTGAGAGGTTAAGTTCCCCAGGATCTATAGCAAATGACAATTGAAATTTTTCATCAGACTTTCTGTCATTGGTTTTCTCTTGGCAGTCTCTTGTAGTACAAAGGAATTGATAGTTGTTTTTTTTTTCTTCAAGCAGGAAACATGAAAGTGAACATGTGCATATATTGGAGTGGAAGTAAGACTAGGAATAGAGTTGGTGTATTTGAAGTATATAACTCAATACAGGTTATTTATGGTATCTTCAATATGGTAGAAGTTTTGGCAGAAAGTAAACCATTCAGTTTAAATTGTAGCTATTATTTCTCTAGAGATTATATGAAGTCTCACTTAATCCAGTTTTTCATACTTGTAGGAAAGATTGGTATTTGATTTGAGAGCAGATTTGTCTGTATCAACAAAGACTAAGATAATGGTTTAGACTTGCAATTTCTGTATAAAATTATCAAGATATTCCTACATTATTTGATTTAACAAGTCTTGTTACCATATTATAGATGGAAAAGGCATTTATGCTATAGCCAGTGGCCTTTTAATAAATATTTAAGGAAGTTACGTGTTTTAAAGAATGCTGCCATGATTATGTCTGAGATAGAAGGAAAGTTTGTTGATTTCCTGGATAGTTTAATGGAGGTTATATACATTACTCAGGAAATGCAGTTTTAGGATTTTATCTTTGTCTTAATATCTGTATTTTTTTTTTTAGGCTGTTCGCTGCTACGAATCTCTAATCTTAAAAGCTGAAGGAAAAGTGGAGTCTGATTTCTTTTGTCAATTAGGTCACTTCAACCTCTTATTGGAAGATTATCCAAAAGGTAATTTTTTTCCCTTGTTAATTTCTATTTGACTTACATATGTATTTAAAGTAATAATTATACTCTATGAGGGCACTACCATCTTTATTTCTAAGAAGTCAAAAGCTTATGAACCATAGTAAAAAATAAAAATAGAAAAATATATAACTCCATGTAAATCATCAATAAAATATCCATTTAGTAAAACTTATTACACTCATGTATGAAAACTATATATGCTATATGGTTTTGTTCTGCCTCCTGAAAATCTTTGCCCATAAAAGCTCTTACTAGAGGATGGAGGTTCAGCTCAACCATAGAGTGCTTTCCTAGAAATCTTGAGGGTCCAGGGTTCAATCCAAAGCAAGGGGAAGTAGGGTTGAGTGAAGCTTTACCATAGTAGAAAGTAAGCCAGTTTGATGTGGATATTTGTACATTGTTGAAACACTTTGGAAAGTAGCATGCTTCTATCTGTAAACTTTGTCCATTTTAGGTAGAAAATATTTGAATGAAAATCTCATTTGTAGCCATGTTATTGTAAGGTAAATAGTACAGATAGGTGAACATATATGAGCTTGAACATTGAATAAAATAGTTTATTAGAAAATTTTCCTTAAGAAAGAATTAAGTAACTGAATATAGTGGGTTTTTTTTTTTGTTTGTTTTGTTTTTTGAGGTAGAGTCTCACTCTAGCCCAAGCTGACCTGGAATTCACTATGTCGTCTCAGGGTGGCCTTGAACTCATGGTGATCCACCTCTGCCTCCCGAGTGCTGGGATTAAAGGCGTGCACCACCATGCCCGGCTATGAATATAGTTTTCTTAGGAGTGTCTTTTTCAAAGTATTAAGCTGCCAAACTAGACCATTAGGAAGTTAAAAACAACCCTTCCCCCAATAATAAAGGAACAAAATCCATAGCAAAGGAAAACCATCCTTATAAGTGAGAACATTTAAAAGGTTTTGGTAATAGCAAACATCTTGATATTTAGTGGATGTATAATTTATTTAGCAAATGTAAGCTGGGTACCTGACAGATAGTTTGAAGGCTAGAGTAAAGGACTGTTGATATTTCATATTGGCATTGTATTATACCACTTTTGTGTTAGGTCATACAAACATTTTCCTAATGAAAAATACAAATTTTAGTCCTGGACATTCACATTCTGTGAGATTTGAAATTAACCTTATTTCCCAGTTTAGGTCCATTATTTACAGATGCAGATTATATAAACATTCTTGAATTTCTTCTAATTTGTAAAAGCAGAGGAGAGCTTGGTAGATAACTACGGGGTCTTAGGATTGTTATTGGTACTTGTCAGTACTTAGCAAAAAAAAAACTTGTTAAAACTGCTAACTTAATTTAAAGGAAACTTATGTTGGAGAGTTCTCTACAATCTGATAATTTTCCCATACGCTACACATGAATAGAGATTGAGACTTGAAAATTAGACCCACATTTGGTCCTCTATGTCCTTGCTCCTTTGAAAGCACTAAGCCATAGATCTTGCTACTTTTAAAACTTAGTTGATAAATTTGCTAAATTTTTCAATTTATAAAGTTTGGGTGTAGTGGCTATTATGCCTGAGTTTCCAGCCCCCTGGAGACTGAGGCAGGAGGATTGCTGCTAGATTGAGACCAGCTTGGGCTATGGAGTAAGAGACTGGCTCAAAAAACAGAAAACAAAAGAGTTTGGCTATGAAGTTAATGAATCCAGGCACATTAGAGGATGTTGTTTATTTATTTTGGAAGTTAGGAAGGGTGCGGGGAGGGCGAAGCATATGGCAGCTAGACTGTGTTGGTAAACTAGTTTGTGGGAGTAATTTTGTAAGATGTGAGAGAGACAGATAGCCTTAGGATTTAAGTCCCTGAAAAGATGGGCTTTAAAGATTCATTCACCATTGTATAGATTAACTGGACATTTATAGGTAGATTTTATAATTTTTTTAAAGGAAGGAGAGAATGGATTAAGAGGTATACATAAATGTTGCAGTGTAATATTTTAAGCTGGTACCTTCTGTATTTCCTAGATACTGTTTCTCATTTTTTTGAAGTTTGCCTTCAGGCTTTTTGGGTACATTCTCAATTCAAATAAGTTTCTTTTAAAATGTGAACTAGTGAAATTTCTGTGTCCATTCTCATCATCATTGTCTCATAATTCTAAAGCTAGATAGAACTGGTCGAAAATGATACACCTTTGCCCCCAGCATACCCACGTACATTCAACCTACTTCCTACCACTACCAGTTTATAAAGGGATTTGTTACCTCAGGCTGCTTCCCTACTCCTCTCCTTGGAAACCTGTATGAGTTAAGCAATCCTAGCAAAATATTTATTTTTAGAGAATACATTATAAACCATATTTTTGTGTAAGTTAACATGAATCATGCATCATACATCATAGTGAATTCCAGGTCAGTCTGGGCTAGAGTGAGACCCTACTTCAAAAAACAAAACAAAACAAAGAAACAAAAAAAACAAAAAAAATTCAGAAGAGAAAAATTTTGTCAAAGGGGTATAATAATGAATCATTCTTTATGTTAGTATGAAAATACTAAAACCTTTAAAAATAATTTCTTCACATTTCATGGATGGTAAACTGGAATTTTTCCCAATTGTATTAAGCCCTTGAAATTCTAGCCAATAATAGAGAATTTTTCTCTTTCTTCCTTCCTCCAAGTAATTGGTATCTCTTCCTTATTTGTCACTTAGGGATGCTTAAGTAGTTAGAAATGGCCATGATAGTTTACAGGCCAAATCAGAGTTTGGTAGGAGCTTTCTTTTTGTTGTTCTTCAATTGAATGACAGTAGTCCATCATATAGTATATGAAGACAAAAAAAGTATGTTTTCTTTTTTTAAAAAATATTTTATTCATTTATTAGAGCGAGAGAAAGACAGAGAGAGAGAGAGATAGAGAGAGAGAGAGATAGAGAGAGAGAGAGAGTGAGAGGGCACACCAGGGCTTCCAGCCACTGCAAATGTACTCCAGAAACATGTGCCACCTTGTGCATCTGGCTTTACGTGTGTAATGTGGAATTGAACTCAGGTCCTTCTGCTTTGCAGGCAAACACCTTAACTGCTAAGCCATCTCTCCAGCCCAAAAGTATGTTTTCTGATAGTAGATACTGAGTATGGTGTGTACAATTGTTTTGACCTATTTGCTTGACTCATTCTGAAACAGGTTTGAAACATGATAAGAATATTGGAATATAAGCTTTCCTTCATTCTCCATTTAGAACTTTAGAAATCTAGTTACAATAAATTAGGAATTTTTTTTTTTCATAGATAGTTGAAGATTAGCAACATGGACTGCTGAGTTTAGGCTTATGGGATTTCATTAGAGACTCAGGTCATAGGTACTTGTATAGCCTATATAGGGTTTCAATAATTTTTGTGGATTAAGCGTAAACTATATTAGGTTCTTGAAATAAGATGACAAGCCTAATGGAGATAAACTGAAAGTATGGAGAAAGTGGTTAGGTAAATTATCATGGAAGAAATGACTCAGTTACAAATTCTGTTCCTACAATTTGAAGTATCAATTCTGTGACTTTGAATTTGAAAGTTTGTATTTGTTTATTAATTTAGCACATTGTATAGATAACATGTTTCTCTCAACTTGCATGGGTTACTCAGTTACTTTAAAAGAAATTATCGTTTCTTTAAGGGGTTCCCAATTCTGATAGGGTGTTTTTGAAGTCAGGAGATACCATTAATTAGTTTACTGAAAAATACTTTCTAGATTAATCAGAGTTACATGGAATCATTAAAATATCAGTCTCCAGGTTTGGTATCCTGACTACACAAAATTGTCAGAGAAGCCAGGTGTGGTGGCACACACCTTTAGTCCCAGCAATTGGGAGGCAGACATAGGATCAATGTGAGTTTGAGGCCACCCTGAGACTACATAGTGAATTCCAGGTCAGACTGAGCTCTAGAGCGAGACCCTACCTTGAGAAACCTTGAACCCCTTACCCCCCAAAAAGAAAAACAAACAAAACAAAAACCAAAAACAAAACTGTCAGAGACCGAGAGTTCTGTTGATTAGAATGATTTTTAGAAACAAATATCAAAGACTTTATTCTAACTTGTACAATTTTCATATGTACCTTGTGTTCTAGGTGTACTTTCAATTCTATAAGTATCCAGATACTTCCATCTCTTTCCTTTGCTATATAATGTGGCCTTGGAAAATCATTATCTTTGTGGTGACAGTTGATGATGCATGCTTCCTTGTTATGTAGTAGCAGGAAGAAAATCTTTGTCATGACTGTCACCTATAAGTAAGTTGTGGTTAGGCTACAAGTTCCTGGGCCCATTTCTAGAATAATTCAATCACTGCGTTTTTCAGGAGTTTCAAACCCCTCAAATCAATAATGGGATTTTGGAATGGTATCTGAAATGGATGTTAGAATGTGTTAGAATGTCAAGTATGACATTCACTACAGAAACCTTTGTTTGTATGTTCTAACTAGTTGAAAGTTTAGTTTGATTTTCTTATTAGAACATTATCAAGACCTCTATGAGCTAACTATACTTACCATGCATAGAACTAGGAAATCAGGTGGCTTTTTCCACAACTGGAAAAAATTATTCATAGTCCAATTTCCAATGACAGTTTGATTGGTTGGCATCATCTTTATGAATAAGATTGGTATTATTCCAGTGAAAAAGTTAATTGTTAAGATATGTAATAATGTCTCCTTTTTGAGGTAGGGTCTCACTCTAGCCTACGCTAACTTGGAACTCCCGGCTATCCTCCTGCCTCTGCCTCCCAGGTACTGGGATTAAAGGTGTGTGCCCCCATGCACAGCCCCACCCCCTTTTTGATGTTAATATTTAAACCCAAGGCTGTGTGCATGCTGCATAAGCACTGTACCACTGTTGTAATACTTCTGTTTCTGAACATAGTTACAAACTTCTCTATGTGGCATTCATATATAATTTGGATACTTATCAATAAATAATTTGTAAGTATTACAAAGAAAGTTTTAGAAATGTGATTTTTCATTTTTGGTTCATATTCTTTTATTCACCCTCATACAGTTGGAGATAATACCTTATTTGCCATGTTGTTCAGGAAGCAACTTGGTTACTAGTTTACATGTAGTGTTTTGGAATTTTTTTTCTAGTTTCCATCCTTTCATGCTTTTTTAAAAAAACTTTTTATTGCTAGCTTCCACAATTATAGAGCATAAACCATTATCTTTCATGCTTTCATCCTTTAAATTGAGAAATGTATTACATATAGGAGATTGGATAAAATATATATTGCAGTTGATAGACTACTAGAATTGACATCCATCTAATTGCTATATAGGTTAAGGTGCTGGTACAGCCTGAGATTTCTTAAATTGTATCTTCCTCTTTCTCTTTAGGTATAATCTGTATCTTATATTTGGTGTTCTTTGCTTTTCTTTTCTCTTCCTTTGCTTTTTCTTTACATTTTTAAAAAAGCCTCTGATAAAAGTATCTCTAATAAGATTATTTAGTTTTGAGAAATTGAGGAACAATCCCCCTTTACCCCCATGTCTGGTGGCACCTAAACTGCAATCAAAACACTCAGGAGGCTGAGGCAGGAGGGTTGGAAATTTGAGGCCTGCCTGGGCTGTAATGTGAGAACTTCTTCGAAAAATCAAGCAACACCAAATAATTTGAGCAAGAAACACAAAGCTATATAGAGAAAGTGCCTTATGGTCACAATGACAGTAGGCTTTCAGCAGAAGTAAAACTAAACAAGGGACTCTGGGTCATAGCATGGTTTATGGTTCCTTAGCAGTTTACAAGAACACCTTTTGGGCTAGAGCATGTGTGAATCCTGGCAAACATAATACCTATTGGTTGATTGACATCTGTCAAGACTTATAAGAGCCCAAGCACCAGAAAATCTGTCCCAACCATGATCAGAGAGGATAACAGAGCAGAGCACTTGACACTTCTGAGGTCAGTAAGGAGGAGCAGGGCTGAAAGGAGAGCCCTCTTACAATCTACTTTGTAGAAGGTAGAGGTGCAAATAGGTAGTTTTATCAAAACATACAAGGTGAGACTCTGGTCCAAGCTTCTTATATTATTACTCAGTTCTCAGATTGAGATGAGGTTAAAAAGGGCAACAGAATCTAATGATAGGCCCTGGGAGACCCAGATCCTATCTATAGTTGTCATCTTGAGATCTCACTTTTCCTTCATCTTGGGTATTCCCATGCCTCTCACTTCTGTTGTATCTTCTGATTTTCAATAAATTCTATCTTCTTTGTTTGTATGTGCTTTTCTACTTTTAGGGAGGTATTTGTCAGTATCTTTGTCATGAAAGGTACTGGTATTACCAGGACCTCTTTTTTGGCTCCCTAGTCCTTGTCATCAATCTCTAGGGAATTCAGATAAGACACACAGTGTATAGTACACAAGATAGAATTTATTATACAGTGAAGTGGAATACCTTCAATGGGTGGGAATGGGCAATGGCCAGAGAGACCATTGTGCCACTTATATTTTTAGGTAGGCTTTATACTAGAAGAGATGTGTATCCTGAGATGTGTTTTCTTGTCCAGGTGATTTACAGGCCCATTTGGGAGAAGGTGCAATGTTACATCTTTGTCCTTTCCTTGGAAGCCTCTAACTAGTAATCTCAAGATATTTTGGATAATTTAGAATATCATGTCTCCACGATAGAGAAAGATGCCTCAGACCCTATTCTTTTTTTTTTTTTAATTTATTGTCCATAATGAGTTACAACATTTAGTGGGCAAACAATGAGTTGTTATCCCCAATTCCCCACTGCCCTCCCCTCCCCCCTCCACTGGATAACCTCCTCCATGGGTCGTCTGGATCAGTCCTTGTGACAGGGGACCATGGATCGCCTAGTATTCAGCCAGGTTCTCCTGGCCATGCCTCTGGATAATCTCCCCCCACCACGGCTCTTACAATCTTTCCGCCCCCTCTTCCGCATAGTTCCCTGAGTTGTGGTGGATGAGTCTTAAGGCTGCTTTAAGGTTGTGAGCTTAGAGGCTCAGACCCTATTCTTTTGACCAGTAACCAAAGTCCTATACTTTCACATTTTGGTTTTACAGCCTGCTAATTTATGAAGGAGAGTTGCTTCCTTAGTAACCTTCAAGCCCACCAATAACAACTAGCTACTTAACACTGGAAGTTTGTTTGTTTTATTGTTTATTTTTTTATTTCACTTTTTTTTTGGGGGGGGGTTCAAGGTAGGGTCTCATTCTAGCCCCAGGCTGACCTGGAATTCACTATGTAGCCTCAGGATTGCCTCAAACTCATAGAGATCCTCCTACCTCTGTATCAAGTGCTGGGAAAGTGCTAGCCACCACTCCAGGCTAGAAGTTGATTTCTTTTGACACTCTGCATATTCGACAATTCCTTTATTCTTCTTAACTGATTACATTTCCTCTAGGATTTTGAAAATGTTCTATTGCCTTATTTTTAGACTTAAATATCTGTTGTAAATCTTTTCAATTTAGCAAACTATATATAGCTTTCCCTTTTACAATTTTTTTTTGGAATTGTAACTGGAGTTTTTAAAACAAAAGCCCCAGTTCCTGTATCCCTAGCAGGTTAAACTTAGCTACTGGCCCCAACCTGCTAGTTAGGAGTAATAGCCAAAAGCAGAGAAGAGAGCTGTTCACAATGCTGTAGCATTTACCTTCTCATTTCTGGGATGAAACATCTGACCATAAACAGCTTATGGAAGGAAAGGGTTTATTTCAGCTGACAGTTTCCAGAAGTTTCATCATGGCAGGGAAAGCATAGCAAAGTAGATAGCCAGGGTGTCACATCAGCAGGGTAGAATAAAAAGTGAATTTACTGGCATGGGCAAGATGGACTGGACATCCCAAGACCCCACCCCCAGTGACATACCTCCTCCAACAAGGTTTTATCAGCTGTAGATTTGGTAGGATGCTTAATTACAAACACTTGAGGCTATGGGGAACACTATATTTAAACCACCATAAATGTCCAGTGGCCCCTCCCCTAGCCTGTCTTTTGGGCACTGGCATGTGGGTTTAAATTTAAATATAGGATAAAAGATAATATTATAATCATGCAGCCCTGGTTTAGGTATGGTCCTTCCCATAATTGACCCATCATTGTCTCAGCTCTGATTCTGCAAGATGGTAACATAAATTGTTACTGTATTTTTATCCTCTAAGGGACCATTTTGATTGCTATAAGATGATTGTATTTCTGTTTCAGGGTACACCCTCACCCTCATGGGTAATTGCCCTCATCTGAGGGGCAGTGTCTGTTCTTGCAAGGTTTTGCTTTTTCCTGGAGTCCAAGGTGACTAGGTATAGACAGTAGTAGTATCTGTGTCTTCATCCTGGAAAGGCATGAACTAGATTAAAGAGACAGATGCAAGCAGGAATCTGAGCCAAAGTGAAGGAGACACTGAATGAAGGCAGATTTGCCAGGTTTTCATTCTGCTGCTAGTTATCTTGTGGGCCCAAGTGAGGAGTCTTGCTTTTTTAGCAAAAGCAGCTTGTAAATGCCCATTTCAAAGTTATTTTTTCAATTTTCTTTCCTTTTTTTCTTTTCTGTTTTAAAACTGTTGTCTGATATATTAGCTCTCCAGTACATAGTTTTCTATAACTTCTCTTTCTTTGTTCATCTTTTGTGAAGTCTCTTGAGCTTCTTAATCTTACCTTACTATTGAATTATTTCTTCTGTCATACTTACTGGTTTATGAATTTTATTTTTCTAGAGCATCTTCTTTGGTCTTCTTTCCTAGGGAAGCAACATCTTCCTTTTTTTAAGCACAAGGATAGTGATTTCCTCCCTGCACAGATTTCCTTTTATTATTTATTTTTCTTTCTTGATCATATTATGGGGCTCTTTGAATTTGATCTGCATGGCTTTTGGTTGGGGAATTTATTTGTTCATATCTTTTTGGTCACTGTTAGATTTGGAATGGGATAGAGACATAGAGGCAGAGTTTCTTGAGTTCATTTAATATTTTATTATAATGGATGAGAGAGAAAGGGGAGGAGAGAGGAAGAGAGAAACAGGGGAGAGAGTATAGAGGGTGGTACAAAATTGAGGACCCTGGAGAGTTGAGAGGGTTTTGTGGGAGAAGGGAGTAAGGTGGATGGGGAGAAAGCTTTGTTAAAGTCTAAGAAACATCAAGTGTTTTGTATAGCAGCTGAAGGAGCTGTTTCTTTGACTTCTTTATTTTAGCCATGCATCTTAATAACTGTGATTACTGTTGCTTTTGATTGGTGCTCATAATCTCATTAAGGAGTGATATGTCTATCTTGTTTCTAGGATCCAAGATTACTATAGTTTTAGAACAGTGACTGGAGACCTGACTTGGAGGTGCCTTTTTGGGGTCTGGAACAGGACATTGTAGAATGCTTTAGTTATATGTATCTTTGCAAACAGTTTTTTTTGTTTTGTTTTGTTTTTGAGGTAGCGATGCAGGATTTTGGGGTTCAGGGAGGGCCTATGAACCCCAACATCTGAGTTCTTACATAACTTTAACAAAGAATTGATAAAAAACAGACTCAAAAAGGTAGCTTATGTGCTGGGTGTGGTGGCGCACGCCTTTAATCCCAGCACTTGGGAGGCAGAGGTAGGAGGATTGCTGTGAGTTCAAGGCTACCCTGAGACTACACAGTGAATTCCAGGTCAGCCTGGGCTAGAGTGAGACCCTACCTCGAAAAACAAAACAAAAAACAAAAAATAAAAGGTAGCTTATGAATTAATTAAGTTTATTTGGAGAAACTATGAATTAATGAGCTTTATTGCAGGGGGAATTCACATCCAGGGAGGAGGCTAGCTGAAAGATTCAAGCCAGAGGAGAATTCTCCTTGCCCTGCTGGAAAGGGAGAAGTGAGATGGAGAGAATTGCCATCACAGAAATCTCTGGGGGTAAAAGGGCTCTGGAGGGGCACATACACCCACACATGGAAGACAAAGCATATGAGCCCAAAGATCCCCTTCAAATAAAGCACCTGAGAGGATTAAGAAATAGTGAAGTATCCAAAGATCAAAGAAAAGTCATACATGCAATCAAAGTGAGAAAGCAGCTGGACATGGTGGTTTATTCTCAGTACTAGGGAGGCAGAGGTAGGAGGATTTCTCTTAGTTCAAGGCCACCCTGAGACTACATAGTGAATTCCAGGTCAGCCTGGGCTAGAGTGTGACTTTATTTTGAAAAATAAGCAAATAAATAAAATCTAAGAAAGCACCCCAAAGCAAGATACATGTAGAAGGCAAGCAGGAAACCAAGCCAAAAGAAGTGCTCCCCCCTTCTCAGCTATGCCCAAGGGGCCAAGGAGGGGGGGCTATGACTCCTCTTGTTTTATTCTTTCTCCCTGCACTCTACTAATACACTTTTGGGGTCCATTAGATAGATTTACTGGAGAAGTGTTTCAAGTGCCACACCCTCTTGGCTTGAAGCCTGATGGATCCACCAACCATCTCTGCCCCCTAAGGGGAGTTAGCTAAAATTGCCTAGGCATCTTAGGGGTGATGGACCCCAAAAAGATTAGCTTTCTCTTGGCTAAGTAAGTGCAGGAATTGTCCTTGAGTCTATAGGAGAAAACCTATGTCATCACACTTTACTACAGGTCAGAAACCATTATAAAGATCTGGCCTTTCCTTATCTATGCCCTCTTAGGGAGTCCTTCCACTCCCTCCCTAAAAAATTAACATTCTGAGAAGATTGCCCCTTTCCAAAATTCCTGACCCCAGACTCCTAGCATGAGGAGTAAACTGGCTAAACCAGCCACCCTTCCATCCATGGGACTCACATAGCCATTCCTCATAAAAATCCACAACCTGAGCCTCCTGTGCTTCTCAACTCCCTCTTGCCTCCCTGGGCAAGAGTTCCCCCTTCCTTTCTTCCTTCTCTTAAGTTCTGAGCTTAAGCCCCCCTTCTTCTGCCTCCTAAAGTTTTAAGTATAATAAAATCTTTCTGAACCTTACCCTCGTGTAACAGTGTTTTGGGAGTTCAGAAAGAGTCCTTAAACTCCAAACCCTGAGTTTGTCTGTTTTTTCCAGGCTGACCTGGAATTCACTATGTAGTCTCAGGGTGGCCTTGAACTCACTGAAATCCTCCTACCTCTGTCTCTGAGTGCTGGGATTAAAGGCATGTGCCACCACGCCCTGCCGTGTCTGTTTTTTTCTAAAGATTGGGACAAAATAAGACTAAGAAGGATAATTATTAAATTTACTGAAGGAAGTATGGAACCAAGGGAAGAGAAATGGATATATCCACATGATCTAATAGCCCATGTCGGAATTGAGAATGGGCCTAGAAGAACCATTAAAAGAGATTTAGAGAGGAAAGAGAAGAAAGTACAGAGAGCTGCCATGTGGAAGGTATAAGGGGGTAAGAAAGTCCAAGTGCCAGTGGCTTATTAGGACAGGAACCTGGAAATTCAGGAGAGTTAAGAAGCCAACCAAAGGACTTGCCCACCTGCTAAGTTTCTATAATTAATCTTATTGTAGTGGGCTTTATAGTCAAGCTCAGGTGAGTCTGATAGAGAAGCAAGGAGCCCAGTAGGGGGTGAGAGGGCTGATTGGATGGCTGGATCAGAAGTTGAACTCTGGTTCTGTTGATTCAGGCAGAAATGGTGTTCCCTCTCTGGGCCCTCCCTCCTGACTAGCTACCTAATTTCCCCTCCCTCTGCTGTGTGGATTTCATTTTTTTACTTCCTAAGGCAAGGATCTGGGAACACACCAAACTGTTGGCATCTTGGTGTACAAGGAACCCCAAAATTCTTGTATCAAAGGGGAATGAGATGTTATCATCAGTTTTTAGACAGACTCCTGGAATGATTAGCATGCCTACACATAGAGTTGAGAAAGTGACCCAAAGTAAAGGAAACCAATAAAAAGGGCAGGCAAAGATGCTAGGATTTTTATCTTGCTTTTAATTATCTTGTTGGATACAAGTGAAAAATCAGTGGCTTTTTTTTTCTTTTTGGCAAAAGCAGTATGTGTCAGGTACAGGGTTCACAATAGATGGACAGTTTAATCATTTGAAGAGAGGGGGGAGGAGAGGGGAAAGAGAGAGGCAGAGAAAGAGCTAGCCCAAGGTTTTATTTAAAGACAGGTGAGAGTGGCAGGGTTGAATGCAAGGGGACAGGAGTCTAAACCACCTAGTCTTCTAAGAAAGATGTTTTTTTCCAGCCCTTTTTGGGGAAAAGGAAGAAAAAAGGGAAAGATCCTGCACTGAGCTTCCATAGGGTGTGGGGAAGGAATATTGACTTGAGCCTGTTGTAGCCAGGCTGGCTGGACCCGCTATTGATCTCTTGGGGAAGTGAGACTGAATTTTGTCTGTATCTGTCTAGAGTTAACAGGTGGTGGCTGGGAGAAAGTTGTTTTTCCTCTTGGCTCTGGTGCCAAGAGGCTTAGCTAATTACCATAACAGTAGGTAGGGATTCTAACCAGACCTATTCTGGGTTTACCTGGAGATTGGGGAAGATTATTCAATTACCATAACAGGAGGTTATGAGTAGTTCCAGAATGCCAGGCCTATTCAGAGCCTGGCCTAGTGGGACTGGGAGAAAGGGAGATGAGTAGAGAGCGCTGGACTCTTACAGTAAGTACCAGTTATAAAAATGTTTCTTAAAACTTGGCATTGTTGATTTTGAAATGAAATGTAATTGTCACTCTATTTTTCCTTCTTTCAGCATTATCTGCATACCAGAGGTACTACAGTTTACAGTCTGACTACTGGAAGGTTAGTGCACACCTGCATGTTTATTTCCTATTTGTTTTGTTGGCAGATTATTGCAGATTATACAAAAAAAAAAAAAGGATCTCTCTTTTTGGTTAATTACTTGAACATGTGACTTCTACAGAAAAGAGATTTAGAAATGATTATTTTATATTAACCACTTTATATTTTATTTAAAAAGATTCGTATCCTGTGACACACTTTATTCTCTAAAAATGAAATTAAGTAAAATTAGTGAAAACTAACCACTGCTAACTAACAACAACAGAATGGCTGTTTTTTGTTTTTTTTTTTTTTTTTTTTTTGGTTTTTCGAGGTAGGGTCTCACTCTAGCCCAGGCTGACCTGAATTTCACTATGTAGTCTCAGGGTGGCCTTGAACTCATGGCGATCCTCCTACCTCTGCCTCCCAAGTGCTGGGATTAAAGGCGTGTGCCACCACGCCCGGCCAGAATGGCTGTTTTGTCTTGAGTTGCTGCTTGGGAGTAAAAGAAGACAGAAGAAGGGTTTATCAGGCTGAAACTGAACGTTGCAATGGGAAAATTGAGGTGAAATCTTGGTTATAGCCTGGAGTTCATAGATAAAGAGCTGAAGTCCCAGACCTAGTCTGACCATAGTTGTGAGAAGAGGGAGAAAGGATGATGGGAGTAGTAGAATAAAGTTATCTGGACAGCTTAGTCCTTTCCACTTTGTTCCTTTCAACTGGAAGTTTATTGACTAGTGAAGTGGTTTTGTTTAGTTTTCTATGCGGATATTATCTTTTATTGTTTAGCTTATCCTTTTCCTTTGTAGAATTTTAAATGTAAGTATGTCATCTAGCCTCATAGGTTCATAAACCTGTTCTTTCTTAAAAGAAGTTAGGAAACAGAAATTAATAATGATAAATGGATTTATTCACAGTTTGGGTAACCATTGTCTTTAGGAGAAGTATTAATTCTCCATAGGGCTGTGGCCACCTTAAATTTAATAGAAGACCATGAGAGCAAGGCTAGAACTCACTAAGCTGTCCTTTCTTACAGGGAAAGTGATTTGAGTCTGCAGTTGTGTAGAGATTGTTTTTAAAAATTGAAATGGGGGAGGGAGGAAAGTGGGGTCTTAAAGTTCCTGCATTTTGAAAGAGAAAAGAATCAGTTCTTATAGGATGTGGGAATTCCCAACCCCTTGGCTTTCCTTTGGAAAGAAAGCCTTTGTATCTTTTCTTTAGAGGCCTGCTTTAAGCTCTACACTCTGTATTCCTTTAAACACAGTAATTTTACAAGTGAAAAAAGGGCTTATTAATCTGATGGCTATCTGATTTGCACAAGTGTCTGTCTTCCCAAGCCTCCTCTCCCTCCTGCATACCATAAACTGCTAAATTGCTTTTTCTAGTCAGGATTGACTGGCAAAGTTTTTTGTTTGTTTGTTTGTTTGTTTGTTTGTTTTTCTGAGGTAGGGTCTCACTCTAGCCCAGGCTGACCTGGAATTCACTATGTAGTCTCAGGGTGGCCTTGAAATCATGGTGATCCTCCTACCTCTGCCTCCTGAGTGCACCACCACACCCAGCTCTGGCAAAGTTTTTGAGCAGTCATCCTGTCCAAAGATGCAGTGTAGAAGTTTTAGGAATATATTTTGGTATTTTAAAAGTATATTGGAAATCCCTCTGCCATCTGTGGATTGGAGGGGGTGTAATTTTTATTTTTTGCATGTGTATGTATCTGGTATGTGTGCAGATGTACGTGTGTGTGGAAGTTAGAGGTTGATATTGGGCTTCTGTATTCAATCAACCTTTACTTTATTTTCCTGACACAAGATCTTTCACTTGAACTCAGAGCTCACAGATTCACCTGGTCTAGCTAGCCAGCTTGCCCCTGGGGTCCTTTTGATACGGATTAAGATACGGGGTGTGGGGAAGGGTTAGAATTAAGATAACCCTCAGTAAAAATCTCAGTTCACCCCAAGTTCAAAGAATATCTGAGCTCTTGTCTATAAAGTTAAAGAATTAAAATCATAGACAAGAAGATAGTAAGGTATATTGGGAAACTATTATTTAAGGAAACATGGGGAGTTAGAGTTCTCCAGCCACCAGTGTGGGGAGAAACATGGGTCAGAGAATCTAACAGAACTTATTTTATTTAGCTAAATAAGCAGCCAAAGAAAAGATAACAGGAGAGGGTTATGAGGGAAAAGGTCTAGAACCTTTCCCCCACCCCAGCCATCAGCTTACCATCCTGAGGCCAGGATCAGCAGTCCCCTTTACTCCACTGCAATGTGGGAGAAGAGGCTGACTTCTAGGGAAGTGAATTTAAGCTCTTCCCAGGTGAGTCAGAGAGAAGCTGATTGGTTCATATTTGACCAATCAGTTTTAGCACCTAGATTGTAGCTCTAACTAGATACCTCCCACTCAAGGGGAGGGGGTTGCCTCTGCAGAGAGTTCTGACTGTCACACTTTGTCTCAGTTTCCTGAGTGGTAGTATTATAGGTGGTCATTTATTTGGCTTCTGGGGATCTGAACTTTAGACCCAAGTTTGTGAAGCTTATCCGTTGAGCAATGTATTCCAGTCCCAAGAGGTATCTTGGTTTTATTTTATTAATTAATTTTTTTTGAGTTAGTGTCATACTCATTGGATCGCACACTATAGTCCCAGGCTGGCCTCAAACTCACAGCAGCCCTCCTACCTCTGCCTTCCAAGGACTGGGATTAAAGGTGTGTGCTACCACACCTGGGTTGAGATATTTTATTAAAAAAAATTGAGTGTGTGTATGGGGGGGTGGGGGTGGGCACACCAGAGTCTCTTGCCACTGCAAACTAATGCCAGATGCTAGGGAATTGTACCTGGACCAGCACGCTTTGGAAGCAAGCACCTTTAACCACTGAGCAATCTCTGCAGTTCTTTTTCTCTTCTGCTCTCCTCTCTCACTCTCCCTTTCTCTCCCTCTAGCCCCACCCCTCCCCCTTTCTAGGACTAAAGATTATCCTGCCTTAGGTTTTGTACTGGGATTATAGGCACATGCTACCAAGCTATACTTTCTGATGAGAAATTAGTTTCTTTTGGACTCTGCAAAGTCTTCATATTTATCCTAATTCAATGCCTTGAATCTTTATATTTTATCCTAATGCCATGCCTTGAATTTTTGGGCAATTTTAGTCATTTCTTTTTTTGTAATCTTCATGTGGCATTTTACCTGTTTGCCTATTTTAGTATTTGAGGAGTTAAGATCTTTAGAAAGAGTCCTGTTGGATTGTCTGTTCATATTTGTTATGTTGTGAAATGCACATCTGTTTGCTTGGATATCGCTAGGATTTTATTTGGCAATCTTCTTATTGAGTAGCCTAATCTTGATGGCTCAGTCAAACTGCTCTATCAGCCAGCAACAACGACCCATATAAGATATAGATGTACACATAAAATCAACTTAAAAACCATTTAGTTTGATTTGGCACAATAAATTTATGAGATTAAGAGATAGAAAAAAGGAAGAAATAGAAAAAGCAAGGTTAAGTAAAAGAAAACAGTGGAGAAGAATATTATGGGGGGGAAATGAAGAAATTAGAAAAAAATATTTTAAAATTAGATGAATGCTATAAGTAGAATAAGATACAAAAGCATGAGTGTTTTATTAAAAGAGCAAAACAGTCAAAATTACTGCTAGATATAGCAGAGAGAGGGAGAGGAAGAAGTGGGGAGGGGGGAAATGACAATGAAAAAAAAGAAACTAAGAAAAGAAATATTGCCTAATAATGAAAAACAAGTTGTAAAAGCAAAATTAGATGAGTGCAGGAGAATAACAACACAAATTAAAAATACAATAAAGTAAAAACATTGTTAAGTGTAGTTTTACAGAAGGAGGGACCACTGGTGTCAAAGAAAAAGGATGTTGTGATGGTGCAGCTTCCTTTTTGGGTCCTTTAGAATATGCACAGATTAGGGGAGCTTCAATTGAACTTCAGGATTCTTTGTTTTGTCTTGGTTGCTTTCCATTTTTCTGTAGGCTGTGCAGAATCTCCCACTTAACTCAGACTTCTCAGATCATACCTCCTTGGGATGGTTTCCTAAATTAAAATAAATCACGAATTTTTGAGATGGGAGTTTGATACCATGGCTCCCTTGATTTTTGAATAACTTTTTTTTTTTTTTTAACTTGGTTCCATATAGTGCTCTCATTTGGAAGTTTGGGGGTAATGAGGATGCAATGAAAATAAATGAGCATATTGATTACATTTTGCAGTCTACCCAAAATGTGCTTTAATATTGTTAGAAGGCACATAGAATTCTAAGGACGTGTACAATATCCTACAAAATTATTACTTTAAAAAATCACATGCAAGCAAATATCACCCACATATCCATTTTGGATTGCAATGAGTTCATGGTCAGCCTGGGTTACAGTTGTAAGTACCAGGTCAGTGTTGATAGCAAGTCTTTATTACCCCCCAAAAGAAAAAGGAATCCAAAATAGCAACATCAACAACAAAATAGGTAGCTAGTAGCTATTTAGAGGCCTGAGAGAAAAGGCATCAGGGGTAAGCTTTGCCTTTTTTTTTTTTAATTACAAAAAGAATCACTAGTGATTAACACCAAAACGTGATTCACTAGGTATGGGTTTGGTATTTAAATTTTTACATGTATATTATAATTTCTCCTATATTTATAGTACATTTCTGTCGAATTATAGCTTCTGTTCTGAACACCATTATAAGATTAAAAGCAGTTCAGGAAGCAAAAAAAGAAAGCATACAAATACATGCTGGAAAGAATAGAATAGCATAACCCATACATTTTCTATTTCTGGAGATATATATTTACTTTAAATTTGCTGATTGAATTATTCTGTTTTTTTTTTTTTAATTTCTGAGTAAGTTGGATTAAAGAGAAACTAGGTTATCTCTCAAAGTTGTATTCTGGATAACTGTTATCATTTTGTTGTTTAAAAATGTAGATATAAATATAATGCATGAGAAGAGTTTTAAGAAGTTAAAACATTGTGGATACTCTATTTAGATTAATATCTCATGAATTATATATAAACTTTTTTCCCTAAAAGTGTCTTTTTTTTTCTTCCTTTATAGAATGCTGCCTTTTTATATGGTCTTGGTTTGGTCTACTTCCATTACAATGCATTTCAGTGGTAAGTTGACATAACAAACTTAATTAATTTAGGGTTTTTTTTTGTAAATTGCTTATTTTAGGTTGTTTTTCTGGTTTGTATGTATGTTATAAATATGTGAAAAATTTAAAATACCTTGCTATCAGTAATCTCTTGAAATGGCTAGTTTCTTCTGAAGTATTGACCCACTTTGGATGATTTAGAGCTGTTTGTGTTTGTAAATGACTATGGCATAAGATTCTGGTCAAAGAGGGCTTAGTTTATGAAATTTTGTGGAATTTCTCCATCACTCATTATAGATGAGGTCAGTCATAGTGATCAACTGAGGAATCACTTTGACCCCAACTTTCAAGATCTCTGGGGAAATGATTTATGATGACTAGCATTTTTCACCTTTTC
This sequence comes from Zapus hudsonius, assembly GCA_004024765.1. NCBI lineage: Eukaryota > Metazoa > Chordata > Mammalia > Rodentia > Dipodidae > Zapus > Zapus hudsonius. The sequence goes on from PVHP010021908.1 coordinate 21,342, forward strand.
TTTTATACAAGTTGGCCATTCTGTCCTGTCCCATAGTGGTTAGTACTATCCTGCTTTTGGTAAGCAAGCTCCAGATTAAAAACTCTTAGTTCTTTCTTTTCAAATAAGAATAATGCTACCTAACTTCAGAGTTGGAGATTACGTTTCATAGTGTGTTTAGTATTTGGCCCCATTACTGTGACCTTCATTACATCATCGTTTTCTGTTTATCAGGTAAATTTAAATAGTGTGTTTTAAAGGAAAGAATTTAGAAATTAAGGTTAAAAGATATTCTGGTTTCAGCATTGCCATTTAGTTTAATCTTTATTTAAATTATTTCCCAAGGTCTGTTTATTAATTTGTTTAAAAAAATCAACAGGTTAGAGAGCTGGCTCCCTCTCTCCTTGCAAATAAATAATTCTAGAAAAAAAGCAAACTATTGTAATCACTTGCCTTTTATAGAGTTTGATGGTCTCATGTGAAAATACATATTTTTGTAAGCTATAAAAAGCCCTGTGTGGACAATTTTTATTTGAAATGTATCTGATTTTGTTCTTGTCTATTCTGTGCTGTGTGGGTGCCATAGAAGTCCAGAGGAAAGTAACTGTGTTTGGCAAAAGATTACAACTCTATCTGATGTGCCTCCTGTATATTATAGAACTTTTACATATGCATGGATAGTGATTGGATTGGGTTTTCTAAAGATGAAACTTGCTTTCTTTTTATTCTCTAGCCCAGGCTGACCTGGAATTTAGTCTCACGGTGATCCTCCTACCTCTGCCTCCCCAGTGCTGGGATTAAAGGCATGTGCCACTATGCCTGGCTAAAATGAAATTTTTTAGGAGGCATGGATGGTATGTCCTACCAGAATTTTTCTGTCTTAGCTTTTGAAGTCTTGCTGTTTTGACCATATATGGAAGACACTGCATTGTTAGAGGAAACTTGTGTGTATATAGAATATTAAAATGATCACCCAAAACACTGTTTTGCTTTTGCCATCTTTACAAAGCTATCATTGATCTTTTTAAAGGTTTTTTTTTTTTTTTTTTTTTTTTTGAGCCAGGGTCCTATTATGTAGTTTTGGCTGGCTTGGGATTTTTCATAAACTGTGTCATTGTGAAACATGGCCAGCTTTTTGCCTCTTGATTACTGGGATTACACATGTATACCAACATTTCTGTCTTGTAATTTTTTTTAAGTTCTCTTTTTCTTTACTGTGATTCTAAATTAAACTTTCTAACTTGATGTCTGGTACGTCATGCTTAAAAAACCAAGGATTGTTTTTAAATATTATCATTTCTTTCTTTTTAAAAAAATATTTATTTGCAAGCTGAGAGAGACAAAGAGAGAAACAGAATCGGCCACTGCAAATGAACTCTAGATGTATGCACCATTTTGTGCATCTGGCTTTACATAGGCACTGGGGAATGAAACTCCGGTCATTAGGTTTTGCAGGTGAGCGCCTTAACTGATAGATCGTCTCTCTGGCCCTACACATTGTCATTTCTTGAAGCTCCTACTCATAGAATTCAAAACTAGAACTAGATGGCCTTAGTAATAATGTTTGCTCTTCCCTTGAGTTTTGTAGGTGATTAAAGGAAGATCAATGCTTTTAACACAGTATTACATAATTTTTTAGTTAATGGTAAAAGCAAGGTTATGTTCAGATTCTTCAAGCAAATTTTTTTCAGTTGTATTTTACATCTATGTTTGTATTTATTATTTTAAGAAAGGGTCTTACTGTGAATCACAGTTTAGCTGCAAACTCTTGCGTCATCCTCCTGCCTCAGTATCCGAAATGTCACACCACAAACCATCCATCCTGGCATAGGTGTTTTTTTTTTTTTTTTTCAATCAAAATTTGTAATGGGTCTTCTGGGGATATTGATCAAAATTTTATGGCCCCATAGAAATAATTCAAGGAACTCTACAGTTGAAGAATGTACTATTTATACATCATAGTATACCTCATTATTAGCCAGTTTTCAAATACCTGTGATAACTTGCACAATTTCTCAAGATCGAAGGTTAAAACATCAGTGGGGTGAAGCTATAAGTTTGTGATCCTGCTAAGTCACTATATATCTTTTGATTTCTTATCTACATATGATTTGTATATTTTTCAGTTGACCTTAGAAGTAAAACTGAATGACAAAAGGACAATGTGATATTGGATTTAATAGTGGACTCTCTTGGTCTTGTCTTGTTTACCACTATTTTCTCTTGTCTCGAATTTCAGTTTCATAGCTGCTTTCTAAAATAATTCACCCCAACCTGTTGACAGAATTCACCCTGGCTATGTGTTTTCTCTCTTGCTAATCAAATGTTATTTCATAAGGTACACCTCACATTCCTGCCTTAACTTACCTAGCTAGTCCTTGACAGTTCTAAAGTTAGAAAGCATGGCATAATGTTTGGTGAGGCTTTCAGAGGACAGCCTGAATTTGAGAACTTAAGCTAGAACTACTTTTGTGTTTTATTTGGTGATACCTATTGATTTAGTCAGATTAGGATTTTTGTTTTTTCGAGGTAAGGACTCACTCTAGCCCAGGCTGACCTGGAATTCACTATGTAGTCTCAGGGTGGCCTTGAACTCACCACAATCCTCCTACCTCTGCCTCCGGAGTGCTGGGAATAAAGGTGTGCACCACCACATCTGGCTCAAGATTAGGAATTTTTTATTTCACAGAAATTCTTTGGGATTTATTCAGAAAGTTGTTACAGAAGAGATTTTCATTGCCAGTACAAAGAATCTGCCTTGAATGCCTTGTGTTGCAACTCTGGTACACACACCATGTAAATTTTAAAAATTTACTTATTTATTTGCAAGGTGAGAAAGAATAAAAACGAGAGAAAGAGAATGGGCATGTCAGAGCTTCTTGTCACTGAACTCCAGATACATATATCACTTTGTGCATCTGGCCTTATGTGGGTACTGTGGAGTTGAACCCAGGTCATAAGGCTTTGCAAGCAAGTGCCTTTCGTTGCTGAGATATCTTTCCAGCCCTCAAATAATATCTTTTGAAGTACAACAGAAGGAAAGAAACTATTCTCAATATAGGTTATAGCCATATCTTTACATGTGTCTCCCTTAAAACCTTTACTATCTTTCACTGGCTTTTTACTTTTGTAGATGAGGATCAGTATAGTCTTCTGATGGCAAATGTAAGAGATCATGATTCTGTGCTACATGCATGGGAATTTGGCATTTGGGCTCCCAAATTTGATTGACAGATCTGTTGATATCCTCAGCACTCAGGAGACAGAGGTGGGGGGGCAGAGGTGGTAGGTTCTCCATGAGTTCAAGCCCAGCCTGAGACTACATAGTGAATTGCAAGTCAGCCTGGGCTAGAGTGAGACCCTTCTATTGAAAAATAACAAACAGATAGACAGACAGACATGTTAACACTAATAAACATTAATAGTTTCTTTATGATTAATTTCCACCACATTGAGTCATGTGTTCTTAGGAGAGTAGATATTTCATGGCTTTGGGTGAAATAAAGGGAAAAGAATATGATTGTAGTGATGATTTTATTGTTCTCTCTCCCACATATCAGCCTAGCCCAAACTGACCTGGAACTCACTCTGTCGTCAGTCTCAGGCTGGCCTCCCAACTCAAGGTGATCCTTGGTGCTGGGATTAAAGGTGTGTGCCTTCACAACCAGCTTTAGTGATGATTTTAAAACTTAAAAAAATTTTTATTGACTTCCATAAATATAGACAATATGCCATGATCATACTCTTCAACACCCTTCTTTTTCTACCCTTCCAAATTCCCCCGCCACTGAGTCCCTTCTTTCCAATTAGTCTCTTTTCTATTTTGATGTCATCATCTCCCCCTCAACCCCCACATTATGCAGGTCTTGTGTAGTAACCTCAGCCACTGTGAGGTCATGATTATCAAGGCCACTTTTTGTCTACAAGACAGTATTGTAAACACTGTTCCTCTTCCTTTGACCCTTACATTCTTTCAGCCACCTCTTCTGCCATAACCCCTAAGCCTTGAAGGGTGTGGCAGAGATGTCTCAGTGCTGAACACTCCACTGTGACAGCTTCTCAGCACTTGGTCAGCACCATCTGAAAAGAGAAGCTTCTCTAACCAATAGTGAGAGTAGCATTAATATATGGGCATAAGCATAAATATTTAGAGGGCAGCTTGGTGGGCATATTATAGCCATTTAGCCAGACAACAGTAGTTGTTCCTCCCCTAGGGCTTATGACCTCCCCAGCCATAGGCTTTTGATCAGGTTTTCAGTACCAGGTAGGAATTGCCTTCAGTGGAACAGTCCCATCAGAGAGCAGTTGATTTCCCCCATAAACAGGTATTCTACCATTGCACCACTTGATACATTTGGCCTGGTTGTCTAGCTGTAAAGCTTGCAGGATACACTGCTGATTATGACCATTGATGATTTTTCTTTCCCAAAATGTAGCCAATTCATGATTGCATTAGACAAAGTGACTAAGAACATGAATTATCTTGTTTTATTTTGAGTGTAATATTTTGAACTTTTTGTGTAAAGCATCTAAGACTCAAGAGAGCTGTCTTTATGATCTGTAGGGATCAAGCTATTTATTAAAATATACCTGGCAGAAGCTTTAACCAGCAAAGGAATTTGAAGGATAGATACTATACTGCCAATAGATATTATTTCTATCACTTTTATTATGGTATGAAATCATTAACTATCATTAAATTTTATTTTGTGCTTACTTGTTTTTTTTGTTTGTTTGTTTGTTTTTGTTTTTCAAAATAGGGTCTCTAGCCCAGGCTGATCTGGAATTCACTATGTAGTCTCAGGGTGGCCTCAAACTCAGCTCTGCCTCTCAAGTGCTGGGATTAAAGGTGTGCACCACCACGCCCGGCTACTTGTTTGTTTTTGAAACATGGGCTCATGCCACCCACATTTCTCTCAAACTGGCTATCCTCCTGCCTCCACCTTCGGAGTACTGGATTTACAGTATATGCTACTGCGCCTGCTTTATTATGTTCTTGGGATCAAACACATTGGTTCATGTTCACTAAACAAACACTCTACCAATTGAGCTACATCCCTAGTCCAGTACATGATAATTATATTCACTTTTAAGCAGCAATACGTTTACACAATCAAGTGAAGCAATATAAAATTGTGTTCAGTGAAAAGTGTTTCTTCCCTAAGCTTGTTCTACTGGTATTCCAAATTCCCCTTTCCCTTTTTAAAAAAATAAATGACACAAGAATTTGAGGCAGTGATGTTAGACCAAGAAAAGTGAACTGGAATAAAGATCATAGACCCACTTGAATGCCCACATTTTATTTAGGATAAAGTAACACTATAGGGCTTTGTGATAAGGATATTCTTTTCTACAAATGGCATAGGATATTAGTATGAGAAACATGAAAGCTGACTGCTTACCAGGTCTGGTAGCACATGACTTTAATCTCAACACTCAGGAGGTGTAGACATAAGAGGATAGATCACTCTGAGTTCAAGGCCAGCCTGGGATTACAGTGTAAATTCCAGGTCAGCCTGGGCTAGGGTAAGACTCTACCTCAAAAAACAAACAAACAAACAAACAAACAAACAAACAAACAAACAAACACGCTGAGTGTCCTCTCACATAATACAAAAGATAAAATACAGTGTGGTGGCTCATGTCTTTCCCACTTGGGAAACTGTGGTAGGAGGGTCACTGAGTTCAAGGCTATCCTGGGGCTACAGAGTGAGTTCTGGGTTAGAGTGAGACACCCCTTACCCCAAGAAAAGAGAATATAAAGTGTCATAATATTTTGAACTTTTGGTATAAATGACTAGTTTCACTTTGAAAGTATCTAGCTGTCTTTATGATCAGTGGGGGGGATCAAGTTAGTTGTTTCTTCATTTGATTATGTAAATTTACCTGCTGCCCTCCCCCCAGGCATGAAAGGCTAAATATAAACTTTTAAAAGGAATACTTATCTTTATGGAGTATGCTAAAAACAAGATTCCTCCCACTCTTCTGTCAAAACTAAACATTCCTTTTATACCCTGCCCTCCTCTTCTCCAAGAAATTCTAGGAGCAGAGAATTTTATTAATCCTTGAAATAATATGTATTGAATAATTTAGTAAATTTAACTAATTGTCCTGTCTCCCTTATTTATGAAATTAGATCATATGCATTTAAAATATAAGACTCAGGTGCCTCTTTTCAGTTTTAAAAATAGCATTTACATCATTTTTGTAAATCTGAAATTTTAAAACCATATTATATAAACCAGTTTTATTGTACTAGCAAGTGAAAATTCATGCATGTGTTAAAAGTTAAGCTATTTTACGTCTATATTCTTTCAGGGCAATTAAAGCATTTCAGGAGGTGCTTTATGTTGATCCCAGCTTTTGTCGAGCCAAGGAAATTCATTTACGACTTGGGCTTATGTTCAAAGTGAACACAGACTATGAGTCTAGTTTAAAGGTAGGTGGTTGTTTTTTCTCAAGATACAATGCTTCGTATTTTTGTGTGTGTCTTTTTAATTTGTTTTAGTTGTTAAATATTAGAGCTTTAAGAAGTGTTGGAATTTATATTTGGAGTTTGAAAGAAAATGTATTTAAATGATGAAACTTTATCAGCTATGAACTGGAAGATAAATTTGGTTTCAAAAGAGAAAGGAGTTATGATGCTGAGAAAGTTACATGTTTAATCCCATCTTTAAACTTTTGTATTTAATTTTTGACTGACATCAGTCAGAAACGGTGAAGATTCCAATCTCTGGACATCAAAATCATCACTCTATAAGTGATTGGCCACTATAGAGGTCACAAGTAGCTACATAGTGTTGTACCTGTGACCATTTCTTTGTATGGATCTCAGTAGAAGTCTGTCCACTTCTACAATAGGACATGTCCTGTACCTAAGTCATAGAAAAAATATTCTCAAGGTATTTTGACCTGTGAGTTACACACATTGTTGTGGGAAAGATAATATATTGTTGGTTTAATATTTTTCTACCTATGGGAATTTGATATTTCTCCAATTTTCTTTTTTATTGAGTTTCTTCTACTGTCTTTGCTATCATTTTATGTCTTATTATTAGTCTTTTCTTGAAATGTTCTCCATATTTTTTCCACTAATTGTGCCAGGGTTTCCGACCTTACATTGATGTCCTTGATCTCTTTGGAATTGATTCTTGTGCATGAAAGAGAGATAAGAATCTAGTTATATTCTATATATAGATACCTAATTTTCCCAACACCACTTCTCCATTGAGCCTTTTTTTGGGGGGAGGGGTCCAAAAATTGAATGAATGACTGTAGGTGCATGGATTTATATAGATTTTCTGTGTTTTTGATCTACATGTGTCTTTGTGTCAGAATCATGCTGTTTTGCTTCTATGGTTCTTTAATATACTTTGAAATCAGGTAGGGTAAACCAGTCTGATGTCGTCTCATCACTATCTGTGGAGGTGGTGGTGGTGGTCTTCTTTCTTCTTCCTTCTTCCTTCTTCTTCTTCTTCTTCTTCTTCTTCTTCTTCTTCTTCTTCTTCTTCTTCTTCTTCTTCTTCTTCATTCTTCCTTCTTCCTCTTCCTCCTCTTCCTCCTCTTCCTCTTCTTCTTCCTCCTCCTCCTCCTCCTCCTCCTCCTCTTCTTCTTCTTCTTCTTCTTCTTCTTCTTCTCCT